>VWZF01001805.1:424598-454269 GCA_013396755.1 Sclerurus mexicanus | reverse complement strand
AAACAGAAAAAAAAAAAAAAAAGAGAGGAGAAAGACAAATCAAGCGGGAAAATGGGAGGAACTATTCCATACAGCAAAGGATGCTTTTCATCTGTGATGCAGCAGCAGTGTCAGACACCAAAGAGGACAAAGATGTTCAGGTACAGAGCTGCAGGAAGGAGTGCAGAGGAAGCTCCTGGGAGGGCTTCTGGGCTGAATTCTAGCATCTCTCATCTGCATGGCTTAGGGCAGCAGGGACTGAAACACACTGCCACATCAGCAGCATGGCAATTAATGTGAAGTGGGCTATAGGGACAGAGCTACCAGATAAAGTGTGTGCCTGGCTAAATGACACTTTAGAGCTGGCTCTGATGTCAGTAACTTCAGCCAAGAATCACCAATGCCTGTGGCACTGTGACTGTCTCTCCTCTACCAAGGAGGAGTTCATGGGGCCCAGGGAAGGATCACTGCAGGAAGGGTTTGGGGCAGTTCTCATGCCACCACCCAGTTGTTTTCCTGCATAGGAAGGTACCTGCAATTCTGACTGTTAAGAAAGGCAAAGCTGGACAAAAATAGGAACAACTGAGGAATAAACTAAAACTGTGCTCACTTGAAGACAAAGGTGAACGCATTTAGGCAAGGATTCAGAGAAATGCCTGTGAAAGGGTACTGCAGTGGAGAGGGAGGAGCTCCTTCCCATTCTAGGAGGTGAAGGACTTGGAGAGGAGACCTGGAACACTGCACAGAAGTCTGAGATTAGTCAAGTATGCTCATATTATGAATTTCAATCTCTTCCACCATGCATGAAATGAGTAAATATTCATTGGGCTGATGAGAAAGAGGAGGAGGGTGAGCAGAGATGACTCCATAGCATAATTTGTGTAAATATTCACTGGAGTTTGAACAGGAACCCATATCTCCCTCACTCTCAGGTGAGCACCAGAGCTTTTAGGCTGAAAGTTCTGCTTCTTTTCACTTCCTCTCTGCAACCTAGGGTTTAAATAATATTTAATTACTTGTCCAAAGTGGAAAAGTCCAAATAGCAGGACTGAGCAGATTCTTCTACCACCTCAGAACCAGAATTCCCTGAGAATCAGGAGGGTCTTTCCAAGTGGGTTCAACTCTTATTCAAAGGGAGAAAAGATTAGAGGGAAGAGGGCTCTAGCCACTAAATTATTTTGTAAGAGTGGCCGAAGTTTCTCCATCCTTCCAGACCCTGATCTCTGAACCATACCCAGAAGATGCCAGAAGACTGAGCTTTGCCCAAGAGAGACATGCCCAGAGTAACATGGTGTTCCTTAAGCGTAAGATAAGTGCTGACCTGTTCACCATGCTGAAAACAGAGGTGGGGTTGGTAGAGAGCAGAAACAGATCCTCGGGGAGAATGGGAAACAGAAATATGGCAGTCATATTGCAAGGTAGCTGAGCGGGGGCTCTGAGGATCCAAACTAAATCCCTAAAACTGCTTTATGTTTTAGGGTACCTGTTTAATGGGCTTGTTTCTCCACAAATTTATGAGAGAGGACAACAGACTTGTGCTCACCTACATCATGAAGTTGATACAAGGGAATGAACCACATGAGCAACTTGCTGCCCAGCCAAACCATTCCCATGCAAATGCCAGTGCATTGTGTCACTCTCTTGCCTACAAGGAGGAACCATTGCCTCTCTAGCTCAGACAGGAGATGAAGGGCACAACAAATGAACAATGTTGAATTGTTCATCACTGAGGGACAGTCCCCCTTTCATGAGAACTGTCTACATCTCTGGCTTCGTGGGCTGAGTTTAGCCAGCTCACCTACTGTTGCATTGGATTTTTCTTTTAGCTGCATGACAGACAAGGAGAATGAAGTGGGTGGTGTATACTCTGACTTCACGAGACATTTGGTAATCTCTGAGGAGGAATCTTGTTAGAGAAATGGAAGAGGTCATTAGAGGTAGGAATTGGAAGCTCTAGAAATTGTGCATCAACCAGAAAAATGACCAGAAGAAATGGGAGTCTCTGTGAATGCTAGCTCATGGGGAAAGGTGAGTCCATCGCTCCTGCTTCCTTATATTCACCATGTTCACAGTCACTGATGGGGTGAACTGCCCCTGGCTGGATGCCAGGTGCCCACCAAAGGTGCTCTATCACTCCCCTTCTCAGATGGACAGGTAAGAGAAAATACAACAAAAGGCTCTTTGGTCAGGGTAAGGACAGGGAGAGATCACTCTCCAGCTGCTGTCATAGGTAAAGCAGACTCTACTTGGGGAAACTAGTTTAATTTATTACCAATCAGATCAGAGTAGGATAATGCAAAACAAATCTTAAAACACCTTCCCCCAACCCTTCCTTTTTCCCAAGCTTAGCTTTACTCCCTAATTCTCTACCTCCTCCCCCTCCACAGTGAGGGGGAATAGGGAGNGGTAAGAGAAAATACAACAAAAGGCTCTTTGGTCAGGGTAAGGACAGGGAGAGATCACTCTCCAGCTGCTGTCATAGGTAAAGCAGACTCTACTTGGGGAAACTAGTTTAATTTATTACCAATCAGATCAGAGTAGGATAATGCAAAACAAATCTTAAAACACCTTCCCCCAACCCTTCCTTTTTCCCAAGCTTAGCTTTACTCCCTAATTCTCTACCTCCTCCCCCTCCACAGTGAGGGGGAATAGGGAGTGGGGATTGTGGTCAGTTCATCACATGTTGTCTCTGCTGCTGCTTCCTCCTCAGAGGGAGGACTCCCCACACTCCCTGCTCAAGCGTGGGATCCCTCCCATGAGTTACAGTCCTTAAGGAACAGCCTACCCCAGTGGGGGAACCCTGTGGAGTCACCAGTCCTGCCACCAAACCTGCTGGGTTCAGGAGCTAGCAGTCTTTCAAGTCACTTTTCTGATCCAACAAAGGAAGAACAAATGACTACAGAATGGAGGATATAGAGAGCCTTGCCTTTCACTGGCTCATCTGAATCATAATTAGAAAGTGCTGCAAAATAATCTCAGCAAACCAAGAGGAGATCTAGGAGAGGGAAGACCCCAGGTACCCCACCACTCCCCCCAGCCTGCCCCCAGCCTGTAAAGATATCAGTCCTACAGCACATGCTTGCAACCCCAGCCCAGCTCTGCCTGGGTTAATGTGACAATCCATTTCTGACAGCGTGTCAATACAAAGCAATTTAGGAGTGCATGAAAAATCGACCTGAGGTAACAGGCAATTTCTCCGCTCTGCTGGTTAGACGGAAGCAGGGACCAATGAGTCCAGCATCTCCGAGCACACTCGCCTCAGCAGTGCCTGGTCTGCCAGCACGTGCTGTCATGTTAGCAGCTCTCACCAGAAAGGAGGATGAAGCAAGGCAGGAGCAGGACACCTGCTATGGGACACAGTCTCAGGATGGGGACAAAGGAGAGGTGAGTGTGGTATCCCATTCTTTCTTCCTGTAAAGATTTTGTTAATCAGAAGGTATTTGAATATGTAAAGTAACAAACCGGCTGAAAAAGAATAAACAGACTTAAACGTGCAGATAACTATAAGGCAGCACCCTGACCTTGGGTCTGTACCACCTGCCTTAGGGGGAACTGGCTGAACCTCACCAGGTTGGAGAGGGACAAGCAGGTGGTCCAAACAACCCAAAAACCTGATGCCAAAAAGTCATCTCTTCTTTTTAGCCAAACTCAGAGCATACCTGGATGGGACCTGAGGCACTATGCTGCTGCCCTTGTACCATGTACACAAGGAGAACACTTCACACTGGTGCATCTCGCCATGCAGGGACTAAGAGAGGCCGTGGGAATTAACAGGGGGCAAAGGGTGTGGTGGGACAGGGAGATGAAGACACTGGCATTGCTGGAGGCTGGCCAGCCTTCCTTCCCTCTCTGTCACCAGCACAGATTGCAGGGAGGGCACCCATTTGCCTCTTGCCCACATGGTAGCCACCAGCAGCCATCTCAGAGCACTGCCTCCATGCCGTGAAAGCACATTGGCACAAACACCAAGGCTGGCTTAGAAAAGCAGAGGGTGAGCCCAATCCAAGCAAATCTGTTTGCAAATGTGGAGTGCAGTGATGTGCTGGCAGTGCTCATCCAGCATGATGGGCTAACGGACACTCCCACCACACTAAAAGCATCGGGGTCTGTCATTATTAAAGCAGAAAACACAACAGATGGAGCCTATGCCACCGAGTCCAGGCTTTTGCTCCCTCACAACCCAGGATGTTGCGCTCTGAGGAGTTGATTCAAGTCCCTCACTCATCTAGAGAGGCCAGAAGTGTTGCCTTCTCTGAAAGAGTCAGGAGAAATTATACTTGCTGCCTACCTTTTAGATCGGCTTCAAACCAGGCTGAACTTCCCACCCATGCCACAGAGAAATTCTGGAGGGTGCCAAGCATGGAAATGCAGAAGTCAAAAAAAGGAAGAATGGGTAGAGAGAGGAAATATGACATTGCTGTAACTCTGCCAGAATAACATGCTGGGTTAAACCTACCCTTGGACACATTTTTACCCAGGACAGCATGGGATACAGGCAGGGAGGTAGTGTTTGGGGTTGGATCCTTTTTGTGTGGTTGCATTAAGAGTAAGATTCCCATTTTATTTTGATTTAACAAGCTAGTTAAAGCATGTTAACAAAATTAAAAGTCATTATTAAAGGCATATGTACTGGTGTATGAATAGCTAAGCATCAGCTTTGACTTTAGATGATCCACAGCTTCAGTGTATGCTTCTAATAACCAGCTGTCACTTACCAGTGATGTGGTAACTCTCTTATTAAATCCTAAATGGGCATATGGACATTAGATTTAAAGTAGTACTTTCCCCGCCTCACTTCTATCTTTTCCCACACGCAACTGAGCCAACTCACAAATTTCCTGCATCATTTTTCCCCTGCGTTAATGGGATGCATGTTGAGATCAGAAGGTCCAAATGATGACCTGTCTTTTTGGTTTTACATCCCTTTGGAAAAATCCATATGACTCCCTGTGTGTCAAGAGTCATAATACATCCCAGATGCCTCAGCACTAATTGCCTTTTTCTGCTAGAAGCCACTAAACTCCCATGAGAAGGCATTCAACCACAAGCCCTGTTTGTCCAGCACTGCCATGTTCCTGAACAGCTTTGCAGTAACAGGCTGGTGAGCTCAGCTCTTGGAGGAGCCACCAACAACAACACAGCATGAAGACCTCCTTCACCAGAAGATATTCAGAGCATGACAGAAACTGGAGCACCATGGGATTTGCAAGGAGCAGAATCTGTTTCTGTGATGGGACTAAGGATAAAGGGTTAAGAGAGAAATCAATCTGCTTTGCAAGGTTCCAGTAGGACTACAGTAGAAATGCCACCAAACTGAAACAGTGCTTAAAATAAGGAAAACACTTCCACCTTTCACTGTTTTTCACAACTTTTGCTTTTTAGCTGAGGTAAATGCACTCAGAAAGGTAGAGTAGGAGTACTCAGGAGGCTGTACCTGTACCTTCCAGGACTGTGGTCTCCAGCCAGGAGCAGAGGGGGTGGGAGGGTCCTACCTCCCCTACCAGGTCACCCCTGACAGATTGAAGTTGCATCATCTGAGTGATAATTGCATGAAGGGTCACTTCTGCTCTGTCCTGCATGTGGTCCAACATTGGCTCATGTGGACCGTTTCCCACTGGCCCCATCCTTCCTTGGTATGGATCTATATTCCCTAGCAACATTTGAATATTTAGCATCGTTGGCTGGGAGACAGGGAGGGAGAAGTGCAGGCAGAGGACTGGAGAGCCCTGGTGCTGCAAAGTATTAACATTGCATTAACTTGAGTCTATCCCTGAAGACCTGGGAGTAATGATGCTAACAGGTCTGTTCCCTGCTTCCCCAGCCTTCCAGCTCCCTGTGGTAATTTAAAACATAAAATATGGAGAATAGGGAACAAGGTCCCATGCTCCCCACTCAGGTACTCACAGTGCAGAGACCCTCCACACCTACCTCAGCATGGTAGGATTTCCATCATGCTCCTGAGAGCTGCTGTGTGAGGTGCCTGAGCTGTCCCAGGACACTCCAGCAACTCCAGGTCAGTGCTGTTTGTAAGTACATGCTGTGCCAGGCTCCCTTTCCCCACAGGAGGTCAGCTGGAGCAGCAGAAGGAGCAGGAAGTTATACCATCTCTTCTGGATGCCCTCTTTGAAGGCACCACTTCCCAACCATACTTCTACAGGATGCCGTCTGGGACCTGTCCCTGTCCAGGCATCGACCACTTGCACCAAGCAGAAGGTGATGCCAGCAGGCCACATGCTGCACTGGAAGGCTTTGCCTTCATTCTTCCTCTGTGAGAAGGAGCTGGGACCATCCTTTGACTCCATTTTTCCCAACATCAGCAGAGAAAGCCAGGGCTTGTTACACACTATATAAGAGCATCTCTGAATATGTTACTATAAGGTCTGGAATGAACAGACCCTTCTTCGCACCCCATGGAGATGGGCAGCTGCACTGCCTGCTCCAGGCAATTGGTCACCGCTGCACTGGGAAGCAGAGGAGGGCACCAGGGCGCTTGCTGTCCTCTAGGCACTGCTATCAGCCATAAGCACAGGATATTTGTTGTCTAAACTCTCCCATCCTTGTGTCTGAAGGTCCTGTACACTGTGCTATCAATCATCCACAGAAATATTAAACTACTGGAGAGCTGACGATGTCATGTGCTATGTTCATTCACTTGAGGATCAAGTGTCTCAGTGAGAGCAGGAGCAGAGTCCAAGTGCAGAGCCTCCCCCATCCCTGATCTCATTATGGCCCTGCTGCTTGCACAAACCTCTTTTCCCCCCAGGTCTCTCTTCCCACAGCACTGACCACAGCTCATAAATTAATAAGTGCATGTATTTTTAAAATCAGGTTTGTGGCGAGCAGATGTTGAAGATGAAGTGGAGGGGAGAAAAGGGAGAGAAAACAAAACCCAATATATACAAACAGTTCAAACACTGCGAAATGTTTAACAACATGTAAGTCCTTTGAAGCCACAAAACCCTCGGTCCCTATCACTGGCTGGTTTCACTAATGGGTTTGCTGCCAGTGGCAGTGTGAAAGGCAGTGGTGCAGGAGGACCCAGAACCCTCTGCTCTGCCTCCAATTATGTGCCAAGTTAAAACTCGGGGAACAAAAAAACAACCGACCTAATCCACAGTCATTCTTTAAGCTTGTGCAGCTTGTTAAAAGCAAGAGGACAAGATAATTCACACAGACTGGCAACTTGGAGGCTGCTCATTCCCTCTCCAGAAGAAATCAGTTCATGTTTTCTCCTGAGGATCCTAAGAGGCTCGAGGACCAGAAGACACTGAAAATATACTACAGAAAGGGGAAAAGGAAGAAAAAAAAAAAAAAAGAAAAAAGGTAATTATGGAGAAGATTCAGATGAAAACAACAGGTTTCTGCACTGCAGCTGAGCAGGAACTGTACATGGAGCAGGAACTGCTGGCTCACCACTCCTGATCGTAAGAGGACTACACTGGAGAGGCAGAGCTGAGGCCAGGGCTAAGGCTGAAGAAAAAAAAGAGACTGTCCCACAAGCTACACAGCCAAAGCTGGACACATCATACAGAGAGGAAGAGCTGGGCAGAGTGGACCTTGATGTAGAGCCTCACTCAGCACAGGTTCACAACCCCCGCTCTGTCAGACTCAGGCAAAGGATGGAGGTGTTTCACAGGGACAAACATACCCAGTGGGGCAGAACAACAGATGACCCCAGATGCTGGAGAGGTGACAAAAATCAGGAGGAGCAACAAACCTTGTCGGGCAGAGGTACCAATGACTCTGCTTCCCTCAGGAAAGGTGGGAAAGAGGTGATGGCAAGTCAGCAACACCTTCATTAATGTGATGGATGAAGGCACATGACAGGATGGAGGAAGATCATTTTGGGCCACCACGACTTGGACAAAAAAAATAGAAGTTGCTCCATTAGGAAGGTGCTCAAAGTCATCCCTGGAGCAGCAGGGATGGGTTTGGATGGACACTGAGAATTCTGTTAACGTTTTTAATAAAAAGAGAGAAACTCTGAAAAACGTCCATTTTAGGAGACTAATGTCCAAAATAAAACCCAAAACTGCAACAGTAAAAGCTCACACATCCTAGCTGCAACAGTTACAGACCTGAACACCAGCTGCAGGTGCATCACCAAGACAAGACAGTGGTTTAACCTCGATACTGGTGAAAGATAGGAACACTGTGGGAGACATGGAACTGGGAATAACCTTGGACAAAGTGATTTATTTAAAACTCATGCCTCATTTTGATTTATTCTAAACAGAAGAGACAGATAAACAACAGCAGAGTGCTGCCTAAAGCTTCCTGGTTTCAAAAGGGCAAACCCAGCCCTGGTTATAAAAGGAAGGTTCAAATGTCCTTGAACTAAAGGCAAAACTCCCTGGGGACTGCACCCCAAACACAGAAAAATATTGAAGGAGCAGTTCCTGAGCAGCTCCTAACTTGCTGAAATGAGTAGAGTAACAAAGATAAAAGGAATAAGAAGAAAGCATAGAAAGGGAAATGATTAATCACCAAAGAACAGGATTTTAGAGACTGACAATAGAAGGGATGGAGTGAGAAATGCCAGAAGTCAAACTGAGTTAGATGCAGGGAAGGATATTAAATAGTGAAAGGTTCTCTGGTCATACAAACACAAAGGTAATAAAGACAGAACAAGCAGTGCTGTGATTCAGTCTGGGGGAAGAGAGTTCACAGAAAAGCTAGGTGAGGTCCCAACACTAAGCAAATTCTTCTCAGCAGCTCTAGACAGCAACAATACTCATAAACATATTAACTTAGCTGGGTGACCAATATGGAAAATATACTTACCACAGCTGAGACAGAAGTGAAGATCCAAGATCTTCCTGTGATCAAGTCACAAGCCCAGGTATCTCACAGCCCAAATTCCTGGAGGGACTGTTCCATGAAATTACAGGAGTGGGAGCAAGGGCTTCAATAAATCCACCAGTAAGGAGGTGAGGAACATAAAATGCAACACCTGTAAGTAAGAAGGATGAAAAAACAATCTGAGCAGCTGTCACCCACGGCTGTGTGCAAGGGATGAAGCAAAGAGGGCTGTAAAATGTGGGGGATGCTGAACTACCCCACTTGGGATTGGTTTTATTTTTGTCTCACTTTTTGTGTTACTAACTGATCTTTTAGTAAAGGAAAATGCACATTTTAGGGAATCATTTAATTCAGGGGCATGTTGGGAAGTGATTTGTTCTGATTAAGATGATGAGGCTTATCCCAGGCACTGTAGAAGAATTCTGGGATTTGGTGGGGGGACAGCTGTGGAAAAGGAGTGAAGGGTACAGCTCAGCTGCAGGAAGGTTGACAGTGGAGTTCCCTGCAGAGTGGTCTCAGGACTTGTCCTGGTCAACAAGTTCCCTAATGAGTTCATCTTAATTAAACTAGCCTATGAGAAGCAGGAGAAAACCAGGGAAGACAATATGAATATGAGACCAGAAGCACAGCTGGAGTATGCCTCGATCGCTGAAGGAAACCGTGTAATTTTCAAGAATTTCTACTGCAAATGAGAAATTCATAAGTTGAAAATGACTGAATACTTGTAGGAGTCAGTTACAGGCTTATTAGTAAGATACAGCCACCAAGCAGGTAAATTTGATCCTAAGGTGTGTGCAGGGGAGGATTTCCAGCAGAGGAGGGCATCTCACAGTTCCTGAGTTAAACTGGTCAATCACTATCAAGAGCAGTAAAATATGCCAAAAAAAAAAAGGGCTGTCAGGATAACCAGGGGATGGGAAATGGTCCAAGAGGAGTGTGCACATGCCTTTTTTATTTATTGGGTTGAAGGAGATGTGATTTCTGTCTCCATCCCAACTGTAGTCAGTAAACATGGGAAAAAACGATGGTAGTAGAAGGATGGCATGGGTGCTAAAAATATATAAACTAGTTAGAAAAATATCTAAGCTCAAAATTATGCCTCACCAGAGAGGGGAGGCAGCTGGGGCAAACAATGAAAAACAGGAGGAAATATTTTTAAGATGGTGCTTTCTAGGAGTATGAAAGGGATTTTATGAGGTGGTTCCCAGTTGGGAATTTGGCCAAGGTACCAGGGTTAACACACCCACTACTCTGAAAAGTACCAAGGGATTTTCAGCAGTCAGAAATTGCCAAGACCTTGATTTTGAATCTCCACTGCTGAAATGCAACTATTTATTCAGCGCAGTTCCACTTGAGCAACTATGTGAAATGCTGCTCTGAGACTCTCTAAAGTCTCCTGGGGAGCAGGCAAAAAAAATACATATATTCTGTCTGGAGCTGAATCTCTTTCCACACTTCTCTTCCTCTCATCTTTCTTCACCACTAACAGGATTTGCATCAGAACAGCCCAGCCCTCAGAGCCATGCAGCTCCCAGCCCCTCTCCCTGAGCTTGTCACACCATGGAGACATCACGTTTGAACATTTGAGCATGAGGAGTGGGGTCCCAGGCAGCCAGGGGGGACTTTGGCCACACACCTCACTACCCATCCTGGCAAGCAGGGAAAGAGTTCAGGCATTGCAGGGTATTGTACAGTTTAGACATGTCCAATTAATTCCAGCTAGGAGCAGATGCTTTCAGAGCTGCTCAGGACTTTCTTAATAACACAAGCTTACCTGGAATGAAAGAAAACCGAGCTATCTCCATCCGAAGCCAGCTGAGACGGTACCAGCCAGCTGCAGGGTTCCCAGGCAGCAAAGAGTTCATCTTAACAGGCACCACATCCTTACACACGTGCTATGGGACCAGTCACTCTTTGGGAGATCCAGGTATCCCAAAGCCTGGGTATATTTTTTATGAGCTCAGTGTAGCATTTGCTTGAAACAACCATCAGACCCTGAAAATAGGGACTGCTCATTCAGCATTCCCTGTTTTGGGGGGAATTATTTCTTTTTTTTTTTTTTTATAAACTTGTCCCTTCTTTTACTCTGTATTACTTGTGCTCAGTGATACAGGTGAAAGCCTACACACCCAAGCCTGGACTTGAAACAAGGAGCAGTGCAAATCCTGCCCTACCAGCAGCAACCAGAATTCACAACACAGCATGCAAATGCCAAAGCACAATAAAAGAGCAAACCTGAGCGGATTTAATCCTCCTCCAGCTGCTCGACTCCGTGTTGTTCATTTCTGGCTGCTCGGTTTGGTAAGCAGGGCTGAGTCAAGGGGGAAGCCCACATCCCAGGAGTGGGGCAGGAGGCAGAGGGGTGCTCTGCAGTGGGCAGAGTGGCTCTTCTGCCCACAGGCATTTACATGCCACCAGGCAGTGAGGTGGATGGAAGCAGCAGAAGTGGGTGCTACATAGAGGTTTAGCAATGAAACCTGCCACTATTCTGAACCCGTAGCTTGGCACAAGAGCAGGCAGGTCAGTCTCCAGCACTGAGACTTCAAAAGTTACCAACAAGATGAGGTGCATTTGACACTTCCCCAACCTGTTCCTTGATCAAAGGAGGCACCTTCCCACCTGCCTCAGTTTCGCCAGGCTCTCAGGAGCCTAAATCGCAACAGAGAAGGGACAAGCAATCCGCATGGGACGCTGGGAGAGACGTGCCCAGCGCTGCTACATCCCACCCCATAGCCAGCCCTCCCTTTGCACTTAACACCAGCTGGCTCAAATCCGGCTGCCATTGCCGCACCGAACATTCCACATGCAGCGTCTCACCATCCCCAGCCCTCCACCATCCCTGCGGGAGAGGGGACAAGGGAGGGGGCCAGACTGCCCAGTCCACACCAGTCCCCACGGGACTGTCGCCCTCTTTGCTGCCCCTCACACAGGCACCCCCTCCCCTTTCCCTGCCCTTCTCCGCTTGTTGCATGAAGGGCGCGTTTGACCTCAATCTGTCTGCTTGGATTAGAGTCCAGAGCCATTCCCCTCTGCCGAGCACAGAGCCCCGTTAGGGCTGCGAGGCCGCATCTGCCACAGCTGATTATTCAAGAGGGGCTCAGCAAGGGCCCCCGCCATCACAGGGCAGTGGGGACATGGAGGTGAGAAGGAGTGGCACTGGCTGCCCTGTGCCACAGCCACCGCTCCGGGATACAGTGGGGAGAGGCGCCATCCCACTGAGCTCAGCATGCCCTGAGAGGTGGAGGCCAAGCTGAAAGGGTTAAGTGGTGAAGGAGGAGTGGAGACTTATTATAATGAAGGAGAGGTAGTTGCACGGGCTGAGCTCCAGCTGCAGGAATATGGGTCCTTTGGGTTTGCAGTAGTGTTTCTTCAGAGTACTCCAGAGACACTTTCAAACAAAAGTAAATAAAGGTGAGTATATAAAATGCAACAGGGTGCAGCCTTTGGCCCAAGGAAAGTGACTCAGCATGGCTCAAAACAGCTGTACTCTACACACTGTTCCCTAAATCAGACTGACCTCACTTAAACTGCTCTCTAGGAGCCATTGTTGCCCATGACTTCCCAAAATTGTGCCCTGGCAAGAGACAAGCTCCTGCAGGAAGCCCCTTTAACCTTTACTGCACCCTGTCCCATGCCACCAGCACCTTCTGCTCAGTCTGGAGTCCAGCACCACAACAAAGATGGATTCAAAGGAAGGACCAGTGGGAGAGATGGAAGGTGCCTTCCACTCTGAGATGGACAAAAAGGGCAGAGACATTTGACTAGAAGCTGACTGGCTAGTCTGGGAAGAAGCAGAGGGATGACAGCTATTGTGATGCCACTCACATGCACACAGCCCAACAAACTGGTCAGGAGCAGAGGGCAGCAAGGCCTGGAGGCTTCCACTGTGTTGGTTGAGGATGACAGGCCAAGTCTGACAGGTCTCTGTGCTGTCATCATCTATTGCATTTTGTTCCCTGAAGGACAACGGGGAGAGCACAACTCCTAGAACCCTGACAAGTGGGCTACAAGACAGCCTGGTACAGCCAAGAACTGTCCCCAGCTGCACATGCCTCGCCACATCAAGCCTTTCTCCTCTCTTTCTTTTAGGAACATCATTAGAGGTATTTCCACCTGGTCAAAGGATAGGTCTGCACCCAACCCATCATGGTAATTTCTGACTGCATCAAAACCAGGCCTTCAGGAGGGACCATCAGGCCCAGCAACACAGTGGACAATGCCATGGGGACAAGGAGTTTACTGCAGGGCAAAGATTGCAGCCCATTGTACTGCACTAGTGTGTCCTGAACCACAGCAGCTTGTTAACACAGTGCTGGGACTGAACAGAAGCTTTGGCCCCCTGACCAAGTCCATAACTAATAGATATGGGGTTCATGGTTCATTCCACTTACTCTGCAGACCAGGTCATCTGACAAATGTAGACTTAGTTTCTGAAATGTCTCAAAGCCTCAGCTGCTTGAGTCAGATGGTTCCAGCTCAGTCCTCCCTGGTGAGAAGGAGAGGTACCAGTGCTGGGGGAGATCTGCTTAGTTCCAGATGGTTCATCCCTGGCCAGAACCTCTAACACTTTCTCTCATCCAACAACAAGAACATGCTACAACTGTGTAAGCTGTGGCTAAGATCCACATTTCTCTCAGGAGGTGTATTTCAGTGCTTCTTCATCATTTTATCCTGCTCTGTCCCTCACCCAGTTTGGAGTCACTGCCCCTCAGACACATTGCTAATAGTCCCTAGGTGGAAATCCAAGCAGAAACCCTAGCTGGAGACATCATGGGTTCAACAGGGTTAGAACAAGCCACACTCTACCCACTCCCTGCTCCAAGGGGAGAAGCCACCACCTGCTCTGGAGTTACAGCTCTGCAGGCAGAAAGTCCAGTGCAACCACAGATAGACACGAGCCCCCCCAAGAAGGTGCAGCTCCGCTCCTGCCCAGCCTGTCTGCTCTGTCCCCAGAGCCATTGAAGTTCAGTCAGCAGCTGGGGTGTGTGGTGACAACATGGTGACATAACAGAGGCCCAGCTGCCGCTTTGTGCTGGAGGACAGCCTTGCTGCTGTGTCCTGGGGCATCAGCAGCGAGGAGACTGGCACAACCCTCCAGCTGCCCTGATGGCTGGCCTGGCTGTTCTCATTCCTCTTCTCCCTCGACTCTGCCTAGCCCACAACCCATGATCCAAAAGCTTCCTCTTATTTCAGACCCGTGACACAGAAAAACAGCCGTCAGGATGGGGGGAAGGGGTCAGATGCCAGCATGGAGAAATCCTCTGAGTCAGACACACAAACAAAACCAAATCACCACTTCTCATGGATGTCACAATAAGTAGCACAAACTGTAGCTGCAGGAAAAAAATCCAATAGACACCAATTAAATGCATGACTTGACTGCCTCTGCCATGGCAGCCAGTGGTGGCTTGCTGGTGGCAGCAAAGTATCCCTGGTCATTGCTGACACTGCTGAGCCACTGCGTCTCCCAGGGGATGCCAAAGACGGTCAGTCTCACTGGTGTGACACATCCCTGTGTACCAGCTGGCTTATCACCAAGTATGCCATGAAATCACTCATATCCTGCTTTAAAAACAGGGGATCACCACTTTGCCATGACCCTAAATCTCCCTGGAGTATTAACAGTGAGTGAACCCAATGGAAAAAGAAGCCTTGTTTAGGCTACCCAAAATCTGGGGTAGCAGAGACAGGGGCATGTCTGCTATTGTTAAGCAGGACATTGCAGCCAGGGTCAGCCCAGCACGGGTCCTGCCACTTCCCTTGACACGACAGAGAACAGGATCATCCCAAGCTAGAAATAACTGGAGCAGCTGCTGAGTGGTAATGTGGGACAGCCAAGAGAAAACCCACAGCCTATCCGTGAGCCACGGTTTTTCCTTGCCTACCCGCAGTGATGCTGCCATCTGCTTTAGACATCCCTAAGACAACTCTGGTGTGATAGCCACAACAGCACGATGCTGTGCCAGGCAGCCTGGCCACAGCATTCCCAGCAGCAGGCACTTCCAAAACCAGCCTTCTTGGTGCTGGCAATCAGGCAGCGGGTACCAAACTACAGCTACCCCAGGCATCTGCATCATGCTGCAGCAGGTGCTCTTCCTGGGGGGCTCTGGGCCCCAGTATTCCCCATAGCACTGGTGGCTGCTCCCCTGCAGCCTCCTGTTTGCCCTCTAAACTGCACCCCTGGACAGGAGAATTTAGCACATCACAACCATGTCTGCAAGAAACACGTGTCCCTTCTTTATTTAATCTGCAGCCACTAGAGGGTAATCCAGTCCTCCAAATTAGATCAGCTCTTGCCTTGATACACCGGGCAGCAGGCAAATGCCTGAACCCCAGCAACTAATTACCAGGTGCCTTTCAACAGCTTCTGCCTAAATTAGAGTCCATGCCCCCATGGCCAGCCAGAGAGCCCTTCTGGCTACCCCTGAGCTGCAGAGTCTGTAGAAGGCACCCTGACCCAATGCCACATGCTGGGGTGCAGTTGTGATTATGTTTCTTCCAGTTGGTTGATGCCGCTCCTCCGAGCTGATTAAGAAGAGTAGGAGATAGTAACGCAAATAGTGAAATAACATTTTAAAAACCCACTATAACCCTGAAATCTTCATTAATTATGAATTTTGCATGGCAACCGTTACTAAGAGAGTCTCCTCTGAAACTGATGTTCAAAGAACTTTACATCCAATCTTCAAACAGTTGAGAAGGTTCAAGCTATAAAGTCGAAACATCTGTTGCTTTCCATGCATTTTTCAATGGGGAGATCAGAGAGAAGGAAAAAAGTGTACAAAATAATCCTAGTTCTGCTTTATTATTTAAATACAATGACAGTCTATTATATACACTCTGTGCAGAGAAAGAGAAAGCAAAAATGAAGAGAGAGTGTTACACAGTTCTACCTACTAGAGCCAAAAGTACAATATGCTTCCATTTGCTTTAAATTTAGTCCTTCTGGGAAGTTCTGTATTAACAGCCCTGGGGTATGAAGTCTAAAACAGGAAAAGAAGGGCAACTCCTCCAGCAGAAACAATCAGCTGACAGTTTCATCCCTCCTCCGAGTGCCATGCAAAGCCTGGCTGTGGTGAGAAAGCTTGGAGTCAAGGCTGTGGGGTTCACCTCCCAGCTATATCTAATGCCACCTCCCTTCATTGCAGTCAGCAAGGAACAAGCAGAAAGTGTTGTCCTCTGACTCTGAGAAGCACTAAAGTGGCAGGACCATCTCCTAAAAACTGTCTTCAAAACACACTCTGCACTCAACTTTTTGCCCTAAGGGCAGGAAGAAATCTGGAAACTGGTGCCTCTTCACACCTGATCGGTTCCATCTAGTGAGGTCTTCACTACAACCAGCTGAGGCATTTTTCAAACTTTTCAGTTGAGAAAAAACAGCATTATTTTAGCCCAAACCAAACCTTTCAAGCAATAAAACAATAACCCACATCCCAAATATTTTCCAAGGCTTTGCAAAATATTTGGTGTCATGCAGGATCAATATCGCTTTCAGTGTAATGTTGACATTTTTTTGTTGAACAGCGAGAAGAAATTTCTAACATTTGGATTGAAGACCTCGATTCAGCACACAGCAGAGCAACCTCTCACCCCCGTACCCTCAGACATGTGATCCAGAGGTCTGCAAGTTCCCTGAACTTTTATATTTTAACCACTTTCCCTGGAGCCTCAAGCATTGCTGTATCATAAGATAGACACCTGAGGAGAGAGCCTTTTTTGAAATGGGAAAACTGACCTCATCTTTCAAACTGTGTGCTTTTGGGGACTGCCGCCTCTCTGGGAGCTAATGCTGGAAGAAACCTGATCTGCTACAGGTAAGTTCATCAAATGCCAGGAACCAAGACCATTTAGCAAACTTCAGATGAAGACCTAGACATCAAGGACAACTGCAACATAAGGCTGGGAATGGATTCTTGGCTCACTGCACCAAGTCCCTGCTGTCATAGGCACCATGATGTATTACCCCTTAATAAACATAAATCTCAAAGCTTTGGAAAAAAAAGCGAATTATTTCACATAGAATGGGGCATGAGAAAGAAACTGAGTGGCTCCCAAAAGCCTTGTGAACCACAAATTCATGTCTGAGCCCTCCTCCTGCCTCAGACCCACTGAAACTTTCCTCCAGGCACAGTCTTCTTTACTACTGAGGTGAAGGTGAGAGTTTCCCCCATGCCTCATCCCTTCCAATAGGAAGGTGTTAAACCCCTTCAAAGAGGCTTTTTCTGCCCCCCAGAACCTGCTTTCATCCTCCATTCATTTGGAGGCAGCTGAGAAATTCAGCTGCTGCTGGCTCAGCGCAGGCAGGGTTGAATTATCAAATGCTGCTCCTGAAGGCATGTAAGACGTCCTAGTGGCAGCCACGCTCAGCTCCTGGCCATCCTCTTGCTTTCAGTGTAATTTGTCATTTCAATTTGGGCCCCAACAGTTCAACTGCCCTTGAGGCTTGGTTGGGTCAGAAGGATCAGAACAAGAGGAGGAACATGGAATTAACATTTTCAGAGTGCTCTGTCCCAGCAGCTTTCCCATCTCCCATCTCATCCAGACCTACCTGGGCCCTCAGGCAGCTCCTACCCTGTGAATCCCATCAGGTTTTGCTGAATCCTGCCCATGTGGCCAGTCAGCAGCAGTCAGAAGTGAAGGCTGAAGCCAGTGCAGAAATTCCCTCCTCCCCAGGCAGTGCATTTCAATTACCACAGCACAGGCTTCCAAGCGGATTTATCAAACTGGGCCTATAAAGCAAATTGAATAATCTTGTGCTTCAGACCTATAAAATTTAAGTATTATACTTGAAAGTACTTTGACAAAGTAATAAAGATGGAGAGTGAGGAAAAGGAGTCAAGAGAGCAACCAGCTCCTTGTTCGTGTGTTGTAACCAAACCAAATCAACCCCAAGCTCCAAGGTGCCCCTCCATCATGGGAGCCACCAGGGCACGTCCAGCTGTGAGACTGCACAGTCTGGATGGAAAGCTGATCAGCTCCAAGGTATAAGGATGCTTGTTCACACATTTTGCCCGAGACCATTCTCTTGCAGCTGAAACTTCAGACATCTCCAAAAACTAAACCAGGCATGTGGGGGAAGTTGGAGATAACTGAGACTGTGGAGTTAGACACCCCTCCGAAAACAGCATCTGTGGGCAATGTGGTCTTCACTTCTCTGCTGAGCCGCACCAGTAGAAAGGGGATTAAATTGCAACAAGGAAGATGTAGGCTGGTCAGCAGGAAAAGCATACTGAGTGTGAGCATGGGGAAGTCCTGCTCTACGTTGCTGTCGGAGACTGCAAACCTGCATTAGCTCCAGAAAAGGCAGTTAGGGGAGTATCACATCACAGTTTAGGACAGGAAGAACACTGGTGCATTGGGCAGGTCCAACATGAGGTCGTTCATGATACTAAATCACTTGAAAACTGGGATGCCAGGCAACATGAAATAGCAACAGCCCTGGCTCTTTGGGAGTTCTGCTCCACCCAGTCCTGCAGACACTCCAAATCTCCTCATTTTTACCACGGTCTCCAACTGTAACACTAACCCTCAACTAGGACAGACTCCTCCCATATATCCTTATACTAAAAATGAGCACAAATTCCTCACCACAATGGTGTCCTGTCCTTCTCCCTACATCAGTGAGACACTTCATTCAAAGGGACCTCACAAATCTTGGCCACTGTAACAACATAATGCTGGGATCAGCTGTGAACATCTGCTCTCTCCAGCATAGAAAGACATCCTTACTCTGCCAGTACCATTTTCATTGCTTGTATCCAATGGTAGGAACAGCGCTCCAGGTTTTGCCTTCCTGAATCCCAGTTCAGTCCCTGCCTTCCATCAGTCCCTTGAAAATCATGCTAGCTCCAGAAACAAACCACTTTCAGTGATCTTACAGACAGGATCTGTAACCCCAATTGAACAGCAAGCTACAGAAAGGGCTGAACTTCTTGGTTCTGCCTTCATCCTACTTCTCCAAACCTTACATTACCTAGGAGCATTAATCCAAGAAATGTAGCCATAAATCCTTCTCCCTGTCTTCTCCCAAACACAAACATATGGGAGATCACCTCTCCACATCATGGATTTCTAGCTGTTAAGTCTGGAGTAGCATGCCCAAACCAATAGCACATGTTCAGTCATCCCATGGCATGTGCAGCCCTTCCACTCTAGCAAGCTCCATTTTGGTCTGAAGCCCCATCCCTTGACAGGACACCAGGTGAGGACCACCTTTCCACCCAGGCGGGACATGTGCCCAACCTTCCACTTCACAGCACACAGTGTTTCCCCTGCTAAATCAGCACCCAGAGCTGGGAGATGTGATGGAGCAGGGTGGTAAAATCATCCAGCAAGCCCTTCAGAAAATTAAAAATAATTATCCAGCCTACAAATTTACCCCTTTGATTTCCCATCACAATAAAAATCCCTCTGGCTATCGGCTGGAGCTCAAGCAGACATCAGACCCCTCTTCCTTGCATATTATTTACTCTCCACTCACTGCCTTTCTTCTGCCCCGGTGATCCCACTGTTCACACATCCCTGCTCCAGCTTTAACCCCGTTTTGGTTTAGGGTCTGATTAACTCTTGATGCTGAAGGTTTTTTCCCTCAAAAGGATTTGTTGCCATGGCAACTCCTGGGGGGAATTATTCAAACCACCGGGTCCAGCTAGCACAGGGTCAGCAGGATGGAGGAACACCCAGGGATGCTCAAGTCCCTCTCAACAGTGGTGCCCATGCCTCCTCCCCACCACTAATTACTGCAGATGAGAGCTGAAATCCCGCTGCCCTCTTTAACTCTCTCTGCATTAACAGCAGCTCACGGACATATTTTTTTCCCCTTTTTTTTTTGCACCACGTGTCACTAATTTTACTCATTTTCTGAGTTTGTCTAGAATAGTAAAAGATTTGATTAGAGTGTTCCCGGTTTTAATTGTAATTAGGACAGTCATTGTACAAGCTATAAAAGGAAATTGGGCTACCGCTGAGTGGAAGAGCCCCTGAGAGAATAGGAGCTGCGAAGGGAGAATTTCGTTCATAAAAAAAAAAAAAAGAAAAAAAAACAGTTTGGGGAAGAAATAAAACTCCAGCTCAGGATAATGTGACAGCCAAAGTGGCCCAGGCATCTGGGACCATAAACAAAGCATGTTTCCTGGGGATTTCAGCATGGGTTGTGAGCAGTTTCTTTCTCACTGCAACCTTCTGTATGACCTTGGGCCAAGCAGTTCTGCCCTCGTGCCTCAGTTGCCCCCACTGGGACTCGTCTGAGTGGTCTGTGAGCTAATGGCTTATTTTACAGTGTGCATTGTGATCCTTTGTGATATGGGAGAGGTGAGCATTGAAATAACCCACCCAGTCCTCATGCCTTACCAGAAGATGCCTTGCTGGAGGCACCACGGCTTATGAGGGACAGCTCCTGCAGCCAGGGGACAGCAAGGTGCCATCCAAGTCCCAGGGATGACCAGTGGACGTTTCTGCTTTATTCCAGCAGAGGGAGGGGAAGGCCAGTTGAAGCCCATCAAAACGGTATTACTGCTGGGAAGAACACCCAGAAACAGCATGTGCAATGTCAGACAGTCACGACCTGAAAAGACCCCGGAGAACTGCGAATCCCCCAGAGATAGATAGCATCACCTCAGGGTTTGCCAGACCAGGGTGATCTTGTTGGCCGCCTGTGCCAGAAACATGGCTACATCATAAGGGATCAGAGGGACAGGCAAGATGCCTACAGCAGTGTTTCTCAACTGACTTCACCATATAGAAAAATTGCTCTTGACAGTCATGGCCAAGATTCCCAGTGGTCATGGTCTCCAGACTGGTCACTGTGCCCCAACACCAGCCCCTCCAAAGGAGGACCCTCTGCAAAGTGGGAGATGGCACTGCCCCGAACCATGTCACCTGTGCACCATCCCCTCTGCACGGGGGCAGTTTGCATTGCCTGAGCTGTCAATCTAGTGCCACAAAATACGAGATAAATCAATTTCTCCCCTTCCCTCTGCTCTAATTCCACCAGAGGAGACAGTCTTTTTCCTGAAGCAATAATTTGCCTCAGTTAAAAAAAACCACCGTGGAGCTCTGACTGCTCATGGCACATTAATGTGTATCAGCCGTCGCCTGCCACCTCCTAATGATCCCACCTCCGATCTGAGCCCAAAACTGTGGGCTTTTTACCACTACATTTAAAGCAAAGAACAAACATAAACCAGTCACCTCCCAGCGTGGCTGAGATTTTCATTAGTCCAGGCGGGGAGAGGAAGGGGGTGTTTCTGTGCTCGGTCCTTACTGCCTTCAAAATTTATGGATTTTCTTTTTATTTTTTTTCCTCTTCCCAGCAGCCCAGAAGAAACTTAATCATCACCTCTGAGGAGGAAGAAACCCCCCGTCGTATCCTTCAACTCACAGGGCCACGTGATGCTGCTCTGGGCTTACCTATGTGATGTCTGAATACAGCACATGGCCTGGCACTTGCAACCTATGCTAGTCCTACAGCTGGGTTTAATTTATATTATATTGTATGATATTATGTTGCATTGTATTATGTTACAATATGTTATTATGCTATACATAGTTACTGATTTTATATATGTATTTGAATAATAGAGTATATATTATATTTATGTCATGTGTAAGAGCCAAAGCCTCTCTCCCATGAAAGGTGGCTGTTTGAGGGCCTCTCATGCCCCCTGAAGATATGGCAGGTTCCTTTCCTGTGGGATTATGGAACTCAAGGGGCAGTGAGGCGCCTGGGACAGCCCAATTAGCCCAGCTGCTCCCTTTGTTTGTGGGGCCATGGGCCATGGGACAGTAGCACCATGGGACAGTAGCACCATGGGAAGGACCAGGACTGCCTGGGCTGATGCTGCAGGAGGGGAAGGAAAGTAGCAGGCTGGCCAGTGCCAGAGCTTGCGGCCAGAGGGCAAGGGAGATGTTCCTGCCAACATTCTGGCTAAGCCTGAAGGAGGGGATGAGTCTAACATGATTTTTACTGGCACAGCCCCTGGGACTCTGAGCACAGCAGAAGAAATACACAGTGGAAGATACTGGTGGCAGGTCAAATAGGTGTTAAACCCCCAAGCCAAACCCTCTTGTCTTTCTCTAACAAAGCTCACTAAGGGCAGGAGGTGACTGACACACCACCAGCACGTGGCTGTCCATGACTCTGTGCCTCAGGACATGAGCATGTCACATCCTTGTGCTGCAGACCTTGGGTCCCTGTGTCCTGCAGCCACCGTACCCCAAAGTGACACCTGGCACTGAGCACACAATTCTACAGGAGCAGCATTACCATCTGCATGTCCTGGCCTTCACTGCACATGCCAGAGAAACAAAGGATTATGCGGAGAGGCCCAAAGGCAGGAAAGCATCTCCCAGGGCAGGAGGACAAAGAAGTGCACAGGGAAAGTGTAAAAACACGGCAATGGTGTGGGGACCGAAGTTTTTGTACAAAGAGCCGAGGACGAGACCATCAGACCCCACATGGGTGCCCTGGGATGTGCCACCCACCTGGAGCCCAAGTTTGGGTGAGATGATGGCATGGAAGCTTCCAAGACTCTCAGGTCAGCCAGGGAGGTGACAGAGAAAGAGCTGCCTCCACCACCAAGCCCCAGCCAGTTTCAGACATGCGGTGGCTTCTGCAGATTTGCTGGATTACCGCTGTCTCAGGCGGCAGTGGTGTATGTTATTGCTGGAAGGATCACATTTTATCATTTAATCAAATAAAGTGCATTTGTGGATTACACAATCATTTCCAGGCCTCGATAATCTTTTTCTGCTTAGCTCTGCACTAGGACTGAGGAGGCAAACAAAGACATTTGTAGCTGTCGTTGAAGGCCCTGGCTTCCTGCCAGCAGCTCTTACTCCTTGGGAAAACTGGTGCAATTTGTATTGAAGAACATCTTGGCAATGGTGAAACACTATATATTTATTTATTTGGTCAACCAGGAGGTTTTTAAGTATTTGTTCCCTGATAAAATAATAGAACAAATATGAAGATAAAAATCTTGTCTGCAAATGGCTCAGAGTAAAGCACCAAAGTCCAGTTAAAGGGTTTATGCATGTTCCAGATGGCTAACAAGGTCACCCCTTCCCCCCTCTGCACCTTGACGTGGCACACAGCTACCTTTCCACAAGAAAGTTCAACTCTAAGCAGGAGAATATCCATGGCTGTTGTCCCCAGGGAAGGCAGGGAACCCCAATGAACCCCTGAGCAAGAGTGATTGAAGCTGGCTCCGCTTTTTGCACCGGGTAGGAACTACTGCAGGTTGGAGTGTGGGGTCCACTCCAAGATGTCCAACAAGGATGTGCCGCCATCAAAACCTAACTCTTCAGGGAAAGACCCTCTCTTCCCCATACCTTGAAGACCCCAAAAGCAGTGAAAGCCCCACCATACATTGGACTGAGTACTTACTTAAATACAGATTCTGTACCCACCACAGTGCTCACCTTCTGGATGCTCAGCTGCCACCCGCTCCCACATGGCCATGAGGATGGTGTTTGCAGCCACAAAGCTGGGGCACATGAGAGTCTTTTTCCCATCACCCTCAGTTAAGTCCTCCAAGAAACCTGACCAAAATTCAGTCAGTTTAAGCGCGATTTTCTTAAACATTTGAAAGGTTGGTAAAAGACAACTTTTTTAAGATAAAAAACAAGATCAAAACAATCTTTGTTTTAATGACACTATGGCAAAAATAGTGGATATTTGCTGATGATGATATAGGAAAACTGCAAGAGAAAACAGGAAAAACATCCAGTTTATACATACACTAAATGCAGAGAAAAGATGTATTCAGTATCCACAGTAAAACCAGCCCTGCTAGCCCAGTCTTTCAGGAGATTGTCCCCAGGGCAAGAATAGGCTAATGAAAGGAAAAAAAAAACCAACCAAAAGGCAGCTAAATCTGTGCAGTTTTGGTCTGTGTGCTGTGCATGGCTATGGCCCCAACTCCATACGCTGGAGATGCACTCCCAAACTCACCTCCCCCTGCCTGGGAATGTCCCCCCACACTTGCCATGGCCACCCAGCATCGCTGGAGTAGGTCACCCACATGAGGATGGTACTGTGGTGGCCGACTGCTGCCCTGGGCTTCCTCTCATATTGTTTTACTCTGGGGTCCAGCACAGCCTAGAATGCAGTTTAGAAATACCCATGGTTACAGGATGACAGATTTAAAGACAAAGATCAGGAAGACACCCTGTGGTGCGCAGAGCCAATAGAGACATGACTACAGCATCACCTTACCACTGTGTACTTCCTTCCAAGCACTTGTGCTGTCACCTCGTTATGTCCCTGTGGGAGGAAGGACCAGGATGCGTCCGACAGGCAGATGTGAAGCTGCCCCAGTCGGTTTCTGTGGACCCTGGTGAGTGGCAGAACAGTTGGACAGGTATTTGACTCTTGCAGCATAGCAGGTTCAGCTCCTCTGCATCTGATCACCAGCTCTGAACACTTTGAAAAGCAGTGAGTGAAATCAAACAGTTTAAAATAATTTAATGAGCCACCCAGGAAAGGGGCTGATGGAGAAGCCCACTACAATCCTACATGCTTCAACCACCCAAATCCTCGTGAGCATCTGGAGCAGCCCCCACAGCTGCTTTGTGGGTGTAAACAGGCATAGCTTGGGATCTCCACACCCACATATACACCCAGCGGTCCAAAGTGATGCTGGCCCATCCTGATGCTATTTTGCATCATGCCCTCCTGGCACAGCCATGGATTTGTCTACTGCTCCCAGAAACACAAAGCTGTTTGCTGCTCCCGCCCACATCACCCCCAAAAACACAGCAAAACACCAGCTTTAGCAAAAATGTTTAATCTCTCCTTGATGCGTGTGTTTATTTACAAGTACTAAATCTGAAGAACATTAAAATAGGAAATAGCAGGATATTTACACGATCAAAGGGCGCTCGACCAGCCGCGCTGGCCTGTTGCTTCAAGTCTGAAACAATCACAGAAAGGGAATCAGGACTCCGGAGTTTCATTTTTTTATTCCCCATTTAATGTTTTAAAACTACTAGAATTCTCTGCCTCTCGCCGGGTCCGCCTTAGGTTTCCCCTTGCTTTCTTAAAGGACATCTTGTGCGCTTTGGTCGGGAGCGGGTGAGCCCAGGGGATTCCTGCCACCCATCCCCCTGTCCCCAGGCTGGGGCCAGCCCTGGGGGTGACACAGGGCTCCTGCTGAGGGGACACTTCCAGGCTGAACTGCACTTGTTTTTAACCCCAAACTGAAGAGAAAAGGCAATGTAAGCAGGGAGGGACCCCCTTGCTGCAGCAGTGGGGGATCAGCCTGCAGGGTCCAGCTGCCTCTGACAGCAGCAGGCAGAGCAGGAGCGCCTGGAAACAAAGGCTCAGGGCAGGGGATGCTTCTTTGTCTCACCCCATTTTGGGGCATGGGTGAAACCACCAGTAAGAGGAGTCCTGCAAATGCTTCCCAGCTTCTTGCCACCTTTCTCCGTTACAAGGCAGGGTTTGATGGGCTTGGCCAGCCCTGCTGTGACCCTCACCAGGCTGGGGCGAGGGAGGACGGGCAGGCTGCCTGGCACGATTAAGGACGCTGGGCATCACACGAAAGGCAAAGGTAGCACCAAGAAGTGCCAGAGGCTGCGGGCAGAATTGCAATGTCCACTTCACCACCACCACCCTCCCTGTTAGAGGCAGCAAGGGGACCCCGCAGGGGTGGGGAGGTGCTGTGGGATCCTCAGTGAAGCAAACGGCAGACACCCCAAAGCACTCCAGGAGGAAGTCAATGGAAATCCAATGTCTTGGACCACACTACGGGCACTCAGCATCACCAGGGGGCTGGAAGAGCCAGGTCACAGCACAAGTGGAGCCCAGAAAGCACAGCCACACCACGGCACTGCCAGCCTGCCTGGCACGACCTCCCTGGAAGCCTCTCTGTTGCCCAAATCTTAGTGCCACCATGGCCAAGAAACTCATCTGACCCTCTAGCCTGGCCAAGGGAGCACCCACAACATTGCTAGTGGTAAAGCAACAGGCTAACAGACCCTCTGCAATTAACAGTGCTTCCAGCCTTCTTTGTCAAAAAGGAAGTTTTCATGGAGATGCTCTTAGAAACACAACTCCTTCCCCTACAACCACCAACAGGGAAGGGCCCACCATTCCCAGACAACCACCATAAAAACCATGTGCTTGGCTCCCTCAACAGAAACCAAAACTCCCCAAAATGCTCTCACCACTGCAACAGGTAGGACCCATGCCAGTCCTGGACGGACACCTCAGGGCAACCACTTCGGTTCCACCACATCACAGCGGCCACCAACACACAGCTGCCATCCTCCAGGCAATTTCCAAGACCTCCACCAAAGCCACACAGCCAGCAACGCCACAAAGAAGTCGTCTTGGGTCAACCTTTCACCAAAGGGAGCCACAGGCACTCCCCAGCCCCATCACAGCAGCGAATTCTACAAAAGACCCCCAAGGGGCACCCAGAGGGTCCTGTCCCACCAGAGCACTGAGGGAGAAGCTGGCAGCCAGAAGTGGCCCTGGCATACGGCAGGTGGGCACACAGCTGTCCTTTAAGGCTCTCCAAGTACCACATTTGAGATGTGAACCTCTGAAGTCTTTCTTTTTGCTGTTTCTTTTTTTTTCTCTTTTGGACGAGAAAGTGACAAATTAATTTCAAACAAAAAAAAATTAGATAACAGGTCTAAACAAACCTCTAATATTCAACACTTGCAGTTTTTTTGTTTTATGGGTTTTTTTCTTCTGTTTCTTAAAAAGATCAACTCAGACTAAAATCTAGCACAGTCATGCAACAGCCCACAGCTCTCAGAAATCCAGCGACAGCTCAGGGTTTGTACGTTTGGGAAACAATTATTAATTCCTTTTCAAACATAGTTTTGCTGTTGTGGTTGGGGTTTTTTGTCATTGTTTTTTTTCTTTATTTTTTTTAATCAGCATCTTCTCTCCTTTCCCTCCTTATTAAAACAAAACAAAACCAAACAAAACTACAACATAATGAGAGATGTGCAGGCTTCAAACGATTGTTCTGCATGGTGAGAAAGGCTTGGAAGTTCCTTCCAGACCATTTGGTATCCTTATTTTACTTTTTTCGCAGTTGTTGTTTGTTTTGTTTTAACTGGCTGTGTAAAATTCATCTTGTATTTATATTGGTTCCATTCTCCTTCAGTTAACTATACAGTACCCCACTGGGGCACGAAAATTAGATTGTAACCACATATATATATACACACTTTTATTATTTTTTTTAATTAAAAACTTCATTATTTCTCCCTCTCCCCTCCTTAACTTGTGATTTAAGGGAATGGACAGATATCAGCTGGGCTTCTTTCCACTTGGATTTTGACAATGACCTGCTCCTGGCAGAGTGTGGCCCTGTGTGCTGTGGCCTAAGCAGCGACAGGAGCTCTCAGTACAGAAAAGTAAAGGGTTTTGCTCATTTTTTTTTGAAGTTTTTGGTCACCTGCTGCCATCTGGGGCAGCATTCAGCACCTTTTCATCTCTGGAAAGCACAAACCCGCAAGGAACTGACATTTCAAAGGGGGCAGCTGAGGGAGAGACCTCGGGTCTCCAATGAAGCCCTGTCAGGGCGGAGGCAGCAGAGGGGAGATGGGGTGACAGCAGGAAGAGAAAGGGGGAGAAAGAAGGATATGACAGAGAAAGAAAGATCAGCCTTGGGTGGAAGGTCCTGCACACATCTGGGCTTCCTAGGTGGAGGAGTGGGCAACAGCCCTGTGGCGGCCAGCATCCCAAGTCCCTCCATGGGCTGGTAACCCAGTGGGGTTTGCCAGAGGGCATCCTGGTGAGGAGACGCAGAGGAGCTGCCTCCCTTTTCCCCAGGGATCTGGTCTCTTCCCCTACATCAGCACAAAGAAATGATGGGGGAAAAATAAACAATAAGGGGCTTTGTTAAGGCTGCGCCAGTGCCAGGGAATCTGTCCCAAAAAACCAGGCTGGCATTCCATCAGCCCTCCTGGCAGCCCTCAAGCCCCCAGAACCATCCTCCACCCTGCAACATCCCAGGACAGGCAGGGGGCACAGCACTGCCCAGACCACCCCACGGCCACCGAACTGGAAGAACAAGGACAAGCTCAACAAAACTGACCATCCCACAGCAATTCCTCAGGAAAAAAAAAAAAAAAAGAGCCTTGGGATCTCCCTTCCTCTCTGATTGTGACCTCTAGAACCACTCAGCAGCATTTAAATAACAGCATCTATTCAGCTAACAAAACTCCCACCTTTTTTTTTTCTTCAATTTCTTTTTTTTGCACTAAACAACATTCAAATAAAACATGGCACAGAACGTATTTTAGAAATATCAAAGCTCAGAGATTNCCCTTGACCAAAGTAACAACAACATCCAAACGCCATCCTAGAAAGCCCCGCAGTCCCGACCCTCCTTCTTTGTGGGCTATGGGGCTCTGCCCAGGCAAGGGATGCCCAGCAGGTCCATGGGGCAAGGCAACCCCCTTCTCCTCTGCCCGGCATCGCCTCTCTGCAAGGTCCCTGCTGCATCCCAGTTGGACTGGGGGGTTTGTCTGTGGGTCAGGGGAGTTCTGTCGACGTTGCTGCTGTCGCCGGGATTTGTTTGTTTTTTTTTTCCGCTAAAGCGCGAGGTTTCCTTGTTTGTTCGTGGGAGACGTGTGGAGGCGTGGTGGCTCCCGCGGGTTCAGCCGGTCCCAGCCCCAAAGTCTTCTGCCCGTGGCTGCCGCTGGCCAGCCCTCCCTCCTGCTGCCTCCACTGCCCGGGACGCGCTGGCACCGCCACCGCCTTCTCAGCTGCTTAAGGCCATTGTGTCGATCGCCTGCTCCAGCTTACTCCTCAGTCGCTGCCTCCGGGCCTGCTCGTCCTTCTCCAATGCAGCTAAAATCTAAGGAGAGAGGGGAGAAGAGAGGGTGAGGAGACGCCCACCTGCCCGAAGCGGCTCCTTGTTGCCCGCTGGCTCTTGGACGGCATCAGGGCATGGGGATGTGGCCCAAATGGGAAGCGGCGCATGTTTGTTCTTGTCCCTAGAGGGGCCAGGAAGGGCCGAAAGACATGCAAGGAGGAGGACATGGCTCTGAGTGGTGCCACGCCACAGACAGACCCCTTGGGACCTCCAAGGGGTTGCAGTAACACCAGGGACCTGCCTAACACTAGCAAGAAGGCAACTTGCATGTGGGGAAAAGAAGAAAACATTGTTCAATGGAGGGTGAACCCCAAACCCAGGCCAACACCAAATCTGTGACTTCAGCAATCCTGTAACGCCTCATGGAAGCAGTGGTTCTGTTTCAGAGACAACGATGAAGAAAGGAACTGGTTCTACAAGCACAAAAAGACCAAAATCCACAAGGCTTCAGCTGCCACCAGTGGGAAAACCCTGCTCATCTCTTCCCCAAGGTGGACAACTTGGCCCTGGAGTGATGGAGGGAGACATCAGATGGATGCACCAGCAAAGCCTGTGAGCCCTCGGTCCTGTTCAAGAGGTGCACCCACAGACACCAGAGCATGATTCTCCTCCCTTGAAATCCTTTTTCTCCAAGCAAGCTGCTGGCCACGATGGCAGATCGCAGGGCGGAGGGATGGTCCCCTGCTCCCGGGCTGGATGTGACCATGCTCCCAGGGCTAGGAAAGGACTGGTAACAGCAGGAGGGTGGAGGATGAGGCTCAGAGTGGGGAGAAGGGAGTAACAAAGTGTAAAATGAAGGGGCAGTTGCCCTCCCAGCAGCCAGGAGTCTCATTTCACTAACATCATGCCAGTAGAGCAGAAAAGCCGATTTCAAANTAGTTTGTTGCAAAAAATTTAGAATATTTTTCCCCTCCCATTTTTTGTTAAAATTTTTTTTCCTTTAAATTAAAAATTTTGTTTGTCTTGTGTAAATTGTGCAAATATAGCAGTTAACACTAGTGGCAGAAGGCCAGAGAGAGAGAGAGAGAGAAGGGGGAAGAGACAGA
>VWZF01001805.1:317183-424283 GCA_013396755.1 Sclerurus mexicanus | reverse complement strand
GTGGTGCCACGCCACAGACAGACCCCTTGGGACCTCCAAGGGGTTGCAGTAACACCAGGGACCTGCCTAACACTAGCAAGAAGGCAACTTGCATGTGGGGAAAAGAAGAAAACATTGTTCAATGGAGGGTGAACCCCAAACCCAGGCCAACACCAAATCTGTGACTTCAGCAATCCTGTAACGCCTCATGGAAGCAGTGGTTCTGTTTCAGAGACAACGATGAAGAAAGGAACTGGTTCTACAAGCACAAAAAGACCAAAATCCACAAGGCTTCAGCTGCCACCAGTGGGAAAACCCTGCTCATCTCTTCCCCAAGGTGGACAACTTGGCCCTGGAGTGATGGAGGGAGACATCAGATGGATGCACCAGCAAAGCCTGTGAGCCCTCGGTCCTGTTCAAGAGGTGCACCCACAGACACCAGAGCATGATTCTCCTCCCTTGAAATCCTTTTTCTCCAAGCAAGCTGCTGGCCACGATGGCAGATCGCAGGGCGGAGGGATGGTCCCCTGCTCCCGGGCTGGATGTGACCATGCTCCCAGGGCTAGGAAAGGACTGGTAACAGCAGGAGGGTGGAGGATGAGGCTCAGAGTGGGGAGAAGGGAGTAACAAAGTGTAAAATGAAGGGGCAGTTGCCCTCCCAGCAGCCAGGAGTCTCATTTCACTAACATCATGCCAGTAGAGCAGAAAAGCCGATTTCAAAAAACAAACCTGACAGAAATCTCATCTCCTCGGGTGAGCTAGTTGAGAGAGCAAATTTTTTGCAATTAAATATCAAGGCATCCGTCAAAGGGGACTTGATTAACCATTTCATTGGCTGCATAATTGGAAACAAACTGTTGTATAATTAATAGACTTACTAGGAGGCAAGCAAAGTCCATCAGGAGCCCTACAGGTAACTTCTTAATGGGGAATCAGCTCCCTTTGATTAAGAGCTGCCGCAGCGCTGCAAGTTATGGAGCTCTGGGCCCGGCATGCTGAGCACATCCACCACGCTGCCACAACCAGCCTCTGGCCAGCAACAGCCTGGTTCTCCTCCAGGCTTTTTGGGGCACAACCAGGCTGGCCTCTGTCTCCTGGGGCAATAAGAGATGCCTGAAGGGTAATCTCTTCCCAAAAGAAAAGGGAAAGCTGCATCTCAGCACTGGCTACAGCTCCCAAAGAGGGGGAAATTTGCCGGCCAGAGTCAGGCACATCTGATTTACCTCCCCTGGCAGCAACAACCCAGGGTGGCAGCTGGACTGGCAAGAACTCAAAGATTCTGCCACAAACCTGCTACTGGGGACACTCCCCCCACCCATCTCCACAGAAGCTCTCAGCCCTCACACTACACACTGAGTAAAATATCATAATGACAGTCACACAGAAATCAAAACCCTGCATGCCTGAAAGGTGCCTGAGCTAGAACCAAATGAGATTAGTCTGAGAAGAGGAAGAGGAGCCTATTCCCCCTGCCTGCCTCCTTTGCCTCTCCCAAAAAGACAGCTGTATATCCTGGGATGCTGAGGTGTCAAAATATTCCCAAACGGCCCACACAATTATGTACTCCTCTTTTATCTCAGCCTTACAGAAACAATGCAAGGAAACCTGTGCTGAGCATAGAGAGACCCAGGTTTGTCACCTGCTGTAAGGAGCCAGGACCACTGATTACCAAGATGCAAGTACCCAAATGAAAATTAATTATGATTTTCATTCACAGCCAATGACAGCATATTATTGCACTGAACAACAGGAAAAATTATTCTCTCCCATTTTGCATCAAAGAGGGTGCAATCGGGCTGCATATAATTGTGCTTAATGAATGAAAACAAACAAAGGGAACAGCTGCGATTTATTAATCCCATTACAAATAATAAAAGAAGTTCCTGAGAGCTGTGAACACACTTGTGATGCTCGGAGAGCAGGCGACATCAAGACACTCAATACATGTCAGATTGCTGTTACTGTGCAAGAAGAGGACCTGAAGCCCTAAAGTGCAGCTCATTAATGTCACATGGTCATGTCGCACCTCCCTGCTCTTTCTCAGGGCTTAGGGAATTTAAGACTTGGGGGACTTTTAGCCTGGAGGAAGCACGCACTTGATGATGGCTGAGGAATGATGGCTGTTCCACAGCAGATCTTCACAGACAACTCATCACCCAGAGCTATGGGGGCCTCCTGGATGCACCATCAGAAGTCATTCAAGGAGTGGCATAAAGGTCCCACCAGCATGGTCATCAGCACATGGTCACCAAGCTGCATGGTGACCACCACATGGTATCTTCCCAAGTACCAAGGTTTCCTCCCATTCCTGTAGGAAAGCCAGGACCTTCTCCTCCCTCCTGCAGAGCACCTGGCTCCACAGGACTTTGGCCACCACAGTCCCAGGTGCTGACCTTAAACCCAGAGGTCAGGTCTGCTACAACCTGCCTGTGGACTCCCTAAATTCACACCTCAAACAGGCGCTGAGAGAAGTCTCTTGGGATTGCTGCAGCATACAACAGAGACCCTGTTTCCTCTCCTGTCTCTCTCCAAGTGGGAAGCTGTTCTGGTACTCTGATACCTAAATAAACCACTGTTCGAACATAGTCATCAAACCCCTTTATTGGGGCAATAAAACCTGTACTATCATGCCATATGTATAGATCCATATTTTACTGTAGTTACATATTTTATTGCTTTAATAAAATGTAGGGTGTAGATCTGAACCATGCATTAAGAAATTAGTTTGTATAAATTACAACAGAGGGGTTTTTCACCATCCTTATTGAAGTTCACAAAACAAGCACTTAAGAGACCACCATATCCTCTAGCTTCCCTGGGGAGTGGAGCTAAACACCACTCGTACAGTTCCAGTGTTGATACCACCATGGTGCCAGATTGGTGGCAGGGGATAGGGGAGGCATGCTGAGATAACGTCAAGAACTCTACAGCCTCAAGGAGCTCGTGTGCCAAATGTGTAGAAAAGTAAGTGTTTCCTACATTCCTCACTGCAGAAAACATGGGGAATAAAGCACTGCCTACTCCAGCACCTGGCTTCATGCCTCCCAAACCTTTCCTTCCCCATCAGCCCAAGCACAAGCAGGGACTATACTGCTATGCCACATTTCATGGTGTGTTTTCTGTAGGAAAAAGCAAGGGACTGCAGAAACAAGGACAAAGGGACTCAAGTTGCAGCCCAGGCCTGACTCCACATCGCCATGTCTCACCTCATCCTTGTACTTGGTGATATAGGAATAGATCTCGTGCAGCGCGCTCATACTGTTGAACTGGCTGAGGTGTAACCGCGACTGCTCTGCCAGGTACGCACTCATGTCCTGGTCGCTGATCGCTGGCATTTTAGCTATATCTGCATAATATCTGCAAAGGAGGAACAGAAGAGTGAGTCAGAAATAGGGATGGGCAGAAGAGGATGTGTCCCTGCCGCAATGCTTGCTAAGGACAGCCACTGCAGAAGCAAGTGAAGAGCATCTTGCCTTCAAGTAGTGACATACCACAATCACCCATTATAATGCTGCTGCTCATCAAGACGTCTCTGAGCACTCCATGGAGCAGTCAGCATCATTAGGAATGAGCTCCCAATGGAGCAGCATTCAGCCCAATCCAGCCCAACTCCACTTGCCATGCTGGGAAGCCAGGAGATGCTGTTCTGAGGGATTTCCCATCCTCTCCTAAAATACACATTTTTCCTCCTTCCCATCCCATTGACATGTTTCGCCACCAAGCAAAATACACCAGGACCCTCCATGCCTGCACCAATACGCAAGGCTTTGCTACCACTCTCCTAAGGTCAGCGTGTTGCTAGAGCCAACAATGCCCCTTTGCTTTCAATTAAATACTTGGGGTGTGAACACAAGACAAGGTCACATCCTGCCCTTGCAGCAATACAGCCGCATGATGGTAGTGGAAAAACAGAATATCCAACAGTATGTTCATCACAACCCAGAGAAACAGTTGCAGCATCCCATTGCAGAAGATGGGTTACACCAAGCAGATGCACCAGTGGACTGGCTGCTGAGATCCTTTTGGAAACCAGGGTTGTGTCCTCAGGCCTCATTTAAAAAGAAACCCTACCCACAGCAAACAAGCCCTGGCTGCTCTCACCACCTGAAAAAAGAGTGCCTGTCTCTCCCAGGTTTGCTGTACTCCTCATGACTTCTCACTCAGTGAAGTTTCTGGTACAGTGATTAGCATCATTAGTGTCATCAGCTGAATGCTGAGATGGAACATGGCTGAAGCACTTGGACAGGAGCAGATGGCAGCAAGACCACTTGACGAGATAAATATGAGGATCCACTCCATCCCACAGCACTGAACTCAGCTAGTGATAAACTACTTGGGCAGTTTTTACAAAGAGGCTCATTCACACCCAGAAAATGATGCAAGAGAATTCTTAGATGCCGCCAGAAGAGCAGCAGTCTGAGGTGAGGACCTCTGACTAAAACTAGGCATCTGCCAAACCCCTAGAGAGATGACTTCAGAATGACATCTTGTAGAGCAGTAGTGTTACGTTATGGTTTTATCATGACACATAGGATGGGAGGAAAACATCATTTTTCAATATAAGTGTGCATGGCTTGTGTGGGCCAAGATTCCACTTATACCTACCATTTCCAGAGGACACCCAATGTCCCACAGCCCCAGCAGGAAGTCCCCTTGGGTATTCCTAAGCCCTTCACTGTGCCATTCCTGTCTCAGATGGGCAGGATGCCCTGTTTTCAGCTGGTGCCTGAACCACAGCAGCAGATGGATGTGCAGTTGGGACTAGCAGTCCCACCCAGCCACCCTCACACCCCTCCCATCCCACCTCTGAAAACCTTTGTGAGGACAACCATGCTAAAAGCCTGAACTGCTGATTACGCCATAAAACCCTGCAACAGAGGAACAGTAGGAGATGTAGTCATCCACTGCACAGGACATCTCTACCTCCTGCTCAGCTGCCTCTGGGACAAAACCAGAGGTAAGCGATGGCAGGAACATCTGTCACCAATGAGATCTCCCATCTCTTCCCCAGGGACACAGCATGTCTAGACCAATGTTTAACTCTGGAATGGTTTCATACCTTTTTTCCTCCAGCCACACAAACAGAGCTGAATATTTCTGTCATAGAGACAGCAAGGTCAGAAAAAATTCACCTTATGAAGCTTGTGATGTTCCTACGGGACCCCACTCCAAAGCTCCATCCAGCCCCATGCAAAGAACTTCCTCCTATTACAATGCAGCTCATCTCTCATCTCAGCCATCATATTTCAGGGGCACCGTCTCTTCTGATTCAAGCCCTACCTTCCTTGAGGGAAGAAGCTTGTCTTTGTACCTGCCTGCAAAGCACCAGGCATGCCAATGGTGCGACAAAAATATCTGTGTACAAGCAAGTATCGAAATGATGATTTAGGTTACAAAGTCCCTTCCTTACAAACTAGAGAATATGCTGTTTGTTGTTGCCCAGACACCTTTCATTTTGTTCATTCTGTATTCGGCAAAAATGCTAAAAAAAGGAAGGGTCCTCAGTTACAGAAAAAAAGAAATAGAAAAGTACCACCTTTAGCCCAGCACATCACCACAAGGGAAAAGTTACATCAGCAACCTGAAATCTGCCATTTCAATTTTTAAGTTTTATTAAGTTCCATTTCACAAGATGGCAACATTTTAACAGTAACTCTATTTGGAGGGCTTTGGAGGACATCTCCTAGGTTTCTGTCCCAAAAGGATAAAGCTAAACACAGCATTATGCCTGAGTGCATCAATTTGCAATCAGTCGCATTCAAACCCTGCACCTTTAGCACCATATTAATTCAGCAGGACAGAGGGATGTCTCTCATCAGCTAACAGGAAAGGTGGAGGGTGTCGAAAGGAGTCAGGGGACCTGCGCCTCTCCCTGCTCCTCAGCACAGAGACAGCAGCCTCAGCACTGCCTCAGAGCATGTACTCTCATCAGGATCCCAGGTGACATGTACTGACAGATGAGAGATGGGAAGTGATAATTTTCAAGCATTTCAGCAAAACCTGCATGTATTGCCATGGTACAAAAAAGGCACTTCTCTCGTCCAAGGCTGACTTCTCACTGCACTTCGAAAGCAATCAAAGGATGTGTTAGTAATTCCCTAGCATAGACCAAGTTTTTACAACAGAAAACATCAGACAACCTAAAAGATAAGTTGCTTTTAGCACCCCTTACGCAAGTCATACACAGCTCTGTCAAACAGTCATTGCAAACTCATTCCAGGAGACAATCAAGACAAAGCATCATCTCCCAAAAAAGAGGATCACCTTCTGCAAAGCTTTAGTACAGCCCTTCTTCAGACAGCTGCCAAGAGGAGGCCCTCCCAACAACACAAGTCCCCACATTCACAAACATCCACTGCAAATCCCCCAGGTGAAGTAAGGAGTTGTTGCCAAGTCTACTCACCTTTCTACCCAGCTCTTGTAGTTGGGGATGTCCTTGGCGTACAGTAGTTTGTTGGAGGGAGAGTCTTTTCCTAGCTTGTGCTCAGAAGTTGAGCAGGAGTCCATGAATGTCTGAGCCACCACGGATAGGCAAGCATCAGTAATACTGTTCTTGTGAATGTCGAAGACAAACTGGGGGTTCTTAATCACATTCACCCAAAAACGTAGAGGTAGACTAAAGGATGAAGGAAACAGGAGTCAGCACCTGAACCAAGCCCTGCAGGACAGCTGACACATAAAAGCAACTCCAGCTATGGAGAAGGAGCTCACCATTACCCACAACTGGGTAGGTTGTTTATCCCAGCACTCCAGGGATGCAAACATGCTGGGTAAATGGCCATTGCCCAATACCTACCCACACAAGGCCACAGTTCTCTGTGAAAAGATTCCTCAGCACTGCCAATTCCAAAGACAAACAAGGGCGCACAGATCCGTGGTTTCTCCAAGGACCCACTCACACTGAAGGGACCTTGCTGAGCCCATGGGTCTAACCAAGCATGGCCCCCTTCTCTCACATCAATAATCCCTTCGAAGGCGCTGTGTGGCATTTCACACATCTCTGTGTCGGAGGAGGGACTGGGCTCCTCAAGGGACTCATTAGCACATTTAACACCAGATGAGAATTTAGGCAGCCTCAGATACTGGAAATAAAGCTCTCAGCTGTAGAGGCAGCAGGTCTCCTGGCGAGCCACTCACTGGATGTTTGCTGCATACTGACACACATGCCACCCTCCATGGCTCTGTTTCTCAATCCAGCTGTCCCTTTCCTCTCCCACGAGCATTTCAGAGCGTCCCCCATCAGAAAGCCTCTCTGCTCTGTCATTCCCCAGCACCTACACTCAGTGAATGCTTTTATCTTAAACAAAACACACTTCGTTCCCCAGGACTTTCCTAATGAGGGTACCGGGTGCATGTACATATTTCATTTGTGAAGGGAATGGCCTGGAGAAATTAGCTCCACACGTCGAATTAGTGCCTAGAGATAAGCACAGGCATTAGTATGCAGAAGCCTTCGTGCCCAGCCCCTGAAGAGCGGGGGCTTTTTTTTTCGTCCCTTGCCTTTCATTCCTTCTTTTAATATAGGAAGCGGAGTTATAAATCAGTTCCAAGCACTTCCGCGCTCTCACATCTCCATTTAAAAATGTTTCTTTTCCTGCCCTGCTAATTGCAAACAGTTACTGAACTACACAAAAGCAATTTGGCTGCCATTTAACAAATGCCAGACATGGGAACGTAGATACCCGTCTCCAGTCACGGCAAGATCAGAGAGATGAAATCGGTGAGGCAGCAGAAATGAAAAATGCCAAGGGGGGCTGTGGAGCCACAGCCACAGCACGGCACCCACGGAGGTCTCGTCAGCCGCTCCGCCCCGCTTTTCAGCCAGTGATTAGCAGAGCCGAGGGGCTGGCTCTGAAGGCAAGGCTAGGCAGGATGCGTACTGGCTTTGTGCTGACTTTGTTAGGGCACGCTCGGCTGAGTGACAGGAAAGAGTGTGGAAACACCTTCAGGACAGTGGAGATGAGAATTGGGACTGGCATCCCTGGAGGAGCCCGGAGGATGGAGAAGGCCAAGGTGAGATGGGAACAGAGCCGCTGTGGTCCTCAGCAACTGCAGCCATCAGGGGGAGCGTGGTGCCTGGGATTTGGGAATGGAAGGGCTGAGGGAGCATTGCATTCCTGAGATTTTTTCTGCTGAAGGAAGGCATGCAAGGGATTTATCCACTCCCGAAATACAGAGATATGGGCCTCTCTTGTTCTGGATCATTTCCAGGTACATATTTCTGCTCCCTGTGGGAGGGACTGGAAGCTGTGATATTGTTAGACCCCCCCCATCCCACTGTCCCTCTTCATTACCAGTTACTCTTCCAGGTGTGCCTGACATCATAATCATTGATCTGATGCTTATCAGCCTGTTCATCCAGGAAATCAAACATGTATTTTATGGCGAGGGGCAGTGCGCTCCCACGGTGAGCTGTGCTGAAGATGGTCTCAAACAGGTCATCCACAAATTTTTGCAAGGTGCCCTGAAGAGGAGAAAGAGAGAAAGGCTGCTCAGCAACACCCATCACCAAAAGAGAGGTGAATCTTTAACTAATGGTCGACCTCTAAACCAATTTCACTTCTATTCCTACACGTGGAAGAGCAGCACAGTCTGTATAATCCTACTGGTTCTCAATGATTTATACTGGAAAATAGACACTTCAGTGATGAAGTATCTCCTTCACAGTATGATCTGGCATGCTAAAAGCATATGAATAAAAACACCATACAGAGCAAAAACCAAGTCAATACGGTCTCTTTTGGATCCCATTAGGATACCCAAGAACTGATGACAGACATCACCAAACAAGCCCTTATCCCATGAGACAAGGAGCCAAGTTACAGGGGAGATGGGGAGATGGCTGAGCCCAGTCTCTGCGATCCTGAGCCAGTATCTGCAGCATATCCCTCTGATCCTCTCTAGGGACATAGACACATGGCATCCACTCAGCACTGGAAAAGGTTTTGTATGGACTGAATGAAGGGGAACGTGACATGATGCGAAATTCCTGGGGTAATTATTCTTCCCACATCACCAATTCTGCACCTTTATCCCAAACACCAAAGAAGATGAAGTACCTGTTCCAGGGCATCACTGCTTTGCAGACCAGCAGCTGCTCACAGGTATAAAAACGCCAAAGGGTGCAAAAAGCAAATAGAAAAATCCACTCAAGGGATATTCACCGAGAGTTTTGACACACAAAACCATCACCTCCAGCTCAGGTAAGAGACTAACAGAGCAGGTACTTCTGTGCAGGAGCAGGCAGCTAATAAAAAAGATGTGCTTACCACTTTTGGACAATGCAAATCACTACCTTCCCCACTCAGATTTCAAAAGCCAGGCAGCAGCTCTGTGCCTCTGGGCCATACCTTAGTGGCTAACAGACGGGTCAGGTAGATTTCTGACACCATCTTGCTGCCCCGGTCCCCCTCCCGCTGGTCCATGTGGTCGTGGTTTTTCACCAGGTGCCAGAGCTTGGTGCCACTCTCCAGGTCGGGGGTGATCATGGGGGTCCGTGAGCGCAAGCTGTCGGGGCTGCTGGCTGTCCTCAGCATGCTCTCTGCAAGCATCAAGCAGAGGGGGATGTTCAGACCCTGCCCACCTCTGCCTTGCCACCATCCCCATCATTACCCTTCCCTCCACAGAAGCTCTGAAAGCATCCTCACAGCCTGCTGGGTCACGGGCAAGCGTTTCTGATGTACAGCGGCCAGGAATGTTTCAGAGTCTTGTCTTGCTCCCAGCACGCAAGTGCAGGATCACGGATGCCTCCTCTGTCAGTCTGAGCTGACTACTCTATCCCCTTCCAAACCAAGGCTGAGGTACACCTCTCAGCATGCTTGCTGCAGTCTTCAGTTCTGCTCTTGTAAGTGCTAAGTGTCTCTGTGCCTATTTTAATTAGACTTCAGGGGAGTAAAAGGGAAGGGTTCCCTTAACAGCAGGTACATGACACATGTCTTTCTCCCCCAAGTCCAAAACACTGCAAAGAGAGATGGCTCTTAGGGCATCTGCTTCCTCTCCAACACAAGACTAAATAGGATGATGCAGGAGAGCTTGGAGTTTGGAGGACTTTCTTCACATGAGCCACAGTTATAGTCACCTGCCCTGTGCCTTGGTCTGAGTGCCCAGCCCAGTGCCACCTCCCCTGCCAGCCCAGCAGGGGATACACCTGTGAACTTACCGTATCTGCTGAGGGACTTGGTGAAGGTGGAGGAGTTGGAGATGTTGTATGCTGAGTTCTGCTTGGGTACCAAGGCTACAGAGGAGCCATCTGTTACCTGCGGGCAGAGATGGTGTGAGCAGGCTGCCACACTGGAGAGGCACACTGGAACAGCCCCAGCACCGGGTGAAACTGGTCCTGGTGGGATGAAGCTACACTGCCACCCATCCCAGGGACACCATCTACAGAAAAAGGGACTGACATATCTCTGTGACAGCTGAGGGGAAGGGGCAGAACAGGAACACACCAAAAACCTTGGCATGAAATTGGCAAAGTAAGGTCAGAGCAGGAAACAGCCTCTATGAGCCCTGCACGTGTCCCATTTCAAAGGACCATAAACATGAGGCCCAGGCAGAAAAGTGACTGCAGACCTCCTGGCCGTGCCCCTGGAGAGCTGAGCCCAAGCCCTGACCAAGCTGAGAAGGGAGAAGAGATGTTCAAGTTCAAAGGAGCTCATGACTGCTCAGTGTTCTCACACCACAACAGTACCTGGTAGTGGGCCAGGGTGTTCAGTCTCTTCCAGTCATTGTCAATCTTTGTGGTGACATCTTCATCCTGCAGTATGATCCGGGCCATCCTGCCCTGCCGCCACTCTGTCCCCATGAGGGAGAAGGGCTCATGGTTAGCAAGTGGTAAGAGCACAAAGCCAGGGAGAGGGTAGGAGCATAGTCAGGGCACCAAAGAGCCCTCCCACCCCCTTTCGCACCGCAGGACTGATGACTATCAATATGTTGGGCAAATCCAAGTACTTAAGGAAAGAGCCTGGTGACTGTTTCCTTTCCTTCTCCCCATTCTGTTCCCTCTTTAAGGGCAAGACTATTAACACTGTTTTCACCTCCTGCTGGCCTCCTTGGGCCTCAGATACCTCAAGCCACAGTCAGAGCCAAGGAGGCTCTTCTCCCCATTCCCTCTACTGGCAGGACCCACACTCTCATACAAGGGCTCCCCACACCCAGTCAGTGCCACCAGCACAGCAAAAGTCGATTGAACAAGCACAAATGTGTTTCTGTAGGAGATGCAGATTTTCCTGCCTTGAACAGTTTTTTTTGCACTTCTGCTCTTAGTCACACCCCTGCTCCCCACAGGGAAGTGCTTGGCCTCTCTTACCCAGGTCCATGTCTCCAGCTTTGGGTCGCTGGGAATAGGGCACACCCTTGTAGACAGCGTCCAGCAGCTTCTCTTTCACCTGTGTGATGGTGTCACAGTTCAGCACCTTGACAGGGATCTCCGGAGCGTTCTCATTCTCGGGATTCACGCAGTTGAGAGTCTGTACAGCACAGGGGAGGTCAGAAAGGCTTGAGTGAGAGGCTGTGATGCACTGTCTACAAAGGCAGGTCCAAGGAAAAGAGGATACAGCTGTCTACAGGCTACATCTTCTCACCTCCTGGGCTGCTGTGGAGTTGCAGCCACATGGCACATTCCTGCTCTTCCTTTCTCCTTTCCCCACCTCTCCTTGCCACCCTCAAATCTCCAGCTATTTCCAGAAATGGAGCACAGTGTCAGTGAAGGAATGCTGGGCCAGCAAACCATGCCCAATGCACCAAAAGCTATCTAGACTGAGCAATGCCCAGGCAGACTCCACTCGTCTCCCAACCCATCCCAGTGGAAACTGAGGTGGTGAAGACTCAGCTGCAGGCTCAGACAGGTGAAGGGCCTGGCTTATCATTTAGCTGTACTGAGGAGAGGACTCATAAGTAGGAGCAGAAGTATCTCTCCATCTCCTCCAGTATTCTCAAGGCTCTAACTTTGATCCCCACCCAACATGAACCATGGGCTGCTTGAAGCAACACATGCCCAACAGCATCTCTCACCCGTATCTGTCACAGCCATGGGGTTTGCTTGAAGAGATATGGAGCAGGATTCAGGTCATGTTTGGCTTTCTCAGGCCCATGGCAAGAGCAAACCCTGCCAAGCAAAGGCCCTGTTTCTGACCCTGGATGAGACAGGTACCTCTCAGACAGAACAAGAGGCACCCCAGAGATGCCGGAAAGAACAAGGGACAAATCACTCTCTGAAAAGTACTTTGGATGCCTTCAAGGTTTTGTTAAATAGCTGGACCTGGCAGTCCTGGCAAGTACCAGTACCAGTGAGGCTTCTCATTGCACTAACCAGCATTTTGTAGTCAATCTGCTGCCGGATAAGCTTGTCCTCACTGAGGGAGTAGCGAGCCTCTCCTGTGATGGCATCAATGGGTCCCTTCTCCATCTGCTGCTTGATGGCACAGTAGAGCATGAAGAGTGGTTCCCCAGCACACTCCTGCAGGACAGAGGATGAGGGAGAGGGAGACAGAAGGGTGAGAAGGTGCAAGGCACCAGCTTTGCCTTTCAAGAACCACCACCGTGTCAGGTGCCTGCTGTGGCCCTGCAACATCAAACTGCATACACGGCTTTACAAAGAGTCTCCAGCCCAAGACTACAAGAAAGGGGACCCATGGTAAAATTCATCCTGTGAAGAGAACTTATTCTCTCCTTACAGGCCCACTAGAAGTTACTGCCTTGTCTATGAACCCCTAGGCTCAGTGTTCCAGAGTTTCCAGACACTTCCTCGTGAACTCTGCTCATTCTACTGGCCGAAGAAGAGCTAAAAAGGTTACATTCGGGGCTAGTGAAGAGCAGGTTGGGTCTGGGGACTTTGTGTATGAGATACAGGCAACCTATTGAGCTGCTCCAGCCAAAAGAAGCACTTGAGGACTGGAAAGGGCACACTGCAGTGGGACAGCCGGAGGGGTTTTGCCCAGGTATCACAGTGCAGTTCTGACACCTGCCAGGAGGCCAGTCTCACATAAGACAAAGGTGGTTTCTCCAAATGATGTCTGGGCACAGCCAGCCAGATCCACTGGGAAGGAAACGCAAGGGAGCAATCCACTGACAACCCAACCCTGAGTCTCCCATTGATAGACGGGACCAAGCAATGAGGTTTCCTGCAGTTAAATCATTTGCCATCTACATCCTCACACTGCAAACCCCTGTAGTCAGAGCCAGCTTTAGTCACTAGACAGAGCCACATCAGCATCTATCTCATGCATGTGAGGAATGGAAAGGGAAACTAGACCGGACACTTCCCCCCAGAGATGCTGGATTCAGGAATAGGAAAGGACCTGCCAAGGTTGGAGGCATCAACCAGCCTGGAGCAATGAGTTGGTATAAGGGGGCTGGGAGTGGACACCCCTTTATCACATAGGGCCCAAACATCTCCCCTGAGCTGTGTCCCAATGAGCCCTTCTAGGTACAGGAATTAGCCCTGACGGAGAATAAAGAATATGATGAGAGTAGAGGGGATGGGGGGAAGTCCCACAGATTTTACCCCACCAGCCCTCATCCCTCCCTCCCGGACGCCTCACAAATAAATTGTACTTTGGTGCAAAGTGCGGCTGCTCTCCCTGTCACCATATGCTGTTAGCGTCTCATTAGCATCTGCGGTAATTAAAGAGACAGCTGCTAACGAGCAGGAACAGGCATACATCATCCCCAGACCTTCCGACAACATGCCTGTCTTTGAAATTATGTTTCATTTGCAAACTTGGCTTCATTAAGCCAGCTTGGAAAAGTGAGAGACCCAAGTGGGTGATTCGATGCACACCACTGGCTGCCCTGCAGGGCAAGGCTCGCAGCAGAGTGGTGAGCCCACAGGGGTCCCACTGCACTCCAATCCTACCCCTCCAGCTGCAGCAGAAAGACTTGAGTTGCTTCTTTTGATTGCTTACAAAAGCTCCTTGTGAAACTTCCAAGTCTGTGAAGGTGGTATGGATGGAGGATACCTTGGAGCAGGACTCCTGCTTTCTTCTGGCATGGCTGCTCCCATCTCAGCAAACAGCCTTCCCCTCTACAGCAAAGCATGAGTGCTGTCTCCTCAACTGCAGCTCTGCACCCACCTCTGAGGATCCTCACCAAGAGAGGTGGGCTCAATCTTTCCCATACTGGCAGTTCGGTTGCTCTCCAGATATCACAGCATCACCTTTTCTGCTCCTTGGATGCCAGCTGGGCTGACAGGAAATAAACCTCTTTTTTGGATGCATGGAGTAGAGCTAGCCCTACAGCCTGCCTGAAAGGATGGAGGCATCAGTGGTGCATTTGATGGATACATCACTCCTCCAGCACCATGTAGGCTTTTGGAGGCTCCTGTGTGCCCCAGCATTCTGGTCTCCTTCCAACCTGTCAGACACCTTAACGTCAACTGAAACAGCACCTCTGCCCTGTCCCCCTGATTCTGCGCATCCTCCACATTGCAGCTTGGCTTCCCCACCTGTTCTGAACATGGGTCCTACCCTCAAAGTGCAGCTCACTCCTCACTCTCTACCTCACTGGCCCCACCGGCTCTTGAAGACTGGGGCCAAGATGCTGCTGTCGGTCACAGAATGCTAAGACACTATAGATGATGGTGGTTCAGGGATCATCCCTGACAGACACCAACAAAATGAACAGGGACTGAAGAAACCAGTACTGGGCCTTTGACCCAAGATGAACTCCATCAAGTGAAATACAGCAGCGAACCACTGAGATGGGGCCAGGTGGCCCCTTAGGTTGATCGAGGGGAGCCTGCCCCACAAATGTGTCTGTGGCTATGCTGCCAGCCCTTAGGCAGTTTGCTCACTGCTGGGGGCATGACTGAGGAGAGTTTTGGGGGGATTCTGTGTGGGAAGTGAGCTGCAGAATGGCAGCTGCATGCCCGTGTTGGTATGTTGGCAGCAGGCTGAGGCAAGCCAGCTAACTCCCAAACTCTCTTACTGACTAGATCTACCTCATCAGGCACCTAATATTGTGCATTTTTCAGCACTTGTCTCAATTCATCCGTCTCCCTTTCCCTGAGGTGTCTCATTAAGAGTCTGATAAATGCTTTTACAGGGTCCTCCTGAAAGCACCAGCTCTTGCTTGCTCCCCACACTGCTGGCCCTGGGCATGGGGGGCCAGTCCTGTCCCTGTCCCTCATCCCACCATATCTCAGCTGTGTGATGTCGAATGCCCAGCCCTGCTCTGGGCAGGTTTGCTGAGAGCCGATCTGGCAGCTGGGCACACGGCCGCCTGCCTCATTTACACACACAATTACTGCAGTTTGGGGCAGTTTCCCTGCTGGCAAACTGTCTGCTGTGATACTCTCCATCTACTCCACACGCTTCTCCTGCTTTTGATGCCACCTGTGATCCTCACTGTGAGGAGTCAGGCAGAAATGGCCCCATGGGTCTCCTCTGATCCAGGAGAGACCATGAGCACATCCTCAAGTCTCTTCCAGTCTAACTCAAGTGACTCAAGCAATGGGGTTTCAACCACTTTCTGGGGAGATGAATCCCAGTGTAACAAATTTCACAGCCAGCAAGTTAATTCAGGCCCTCTATGTGTGTTTCTCCTGTAATATATCAGACCTCTCTCCTGCTCCTTTCACCCAGAGACTGGAGGCATTTTCCCATGCCAAAATCACGGTGTAGCCAAGGACCTTACAAACACATTGCCCTGGTCCCATCCTCATGTCTCTCACCTGCTACTCCTAATCCTCAGACCTGCACTGATGATGCACCCAGAAGCCTCTCTGAGGGGGGACAGGGCTACACAAGGACAGATGCAGCACAGTGGTGGTACATGAGCTGATCCAAAGCAGCTTATGAACAAGGTGAACATACCCCTGTCACAACAGCCCGCATGACCCAGCCCAGTCAAGGACAGGCCAAAGAAGTCAGAGCACAAACACAAACATAATGTCCCCTGCCACTGTTGGCTTCATAGGCTATGCACTGCTCTTTGCTTGGCCAAAGCACAACCCTGCCCACTTCAAGGAGCTTTGAGGGAGTTTATCCACTACTCCTGCCTGTACCACCAAGTCCACAGAGCCCAAAGAACCATCTGCCAGTGTCTGATCACTGCTACAGCAGCCCTGCTGGGCAAAGCCCTGGCACAAAGAGGTTTGACATCTCCCTATGACCAGCACAGCTCTTCTCCTCTCCCGCCCCTGGCAAGCAAACTCCACTGCACGCTAGCTAGATTTTTATAGATACAGGCTATCCCTCGACAGAGGCAAAAAGCCAAGTGCATGTAAGTGATATTATAAATCACGTCTCGTTGACGATCACTTGAGTTCTGCTCAGACTCCTGCTCACTCTCATCTCTTGGCTGGAAATGGTTCAAACTCTCTTTATCTTAATGAGGGATGAAATCCCACAAAAACGGCTGCATGCCACCCAGCCTCGCTGCACTGACACCAGGCAGGATCCCAAGAAACAGCTCTGCTGACTGACAAACCAATGGGACTGCAGACACCATTCACACCAATAAAGTCACCCCAAAGTGGCAGCAGGATTGAGCCAGGGGTCCACAGGCTCGAGCTGCTGCTGTGTAACCTGCATGGCCACTGGTGCAACTCTAGCAAGTGAAAGCACCAGGGCTGATGGAATAAATATTCTCAATATGGGTAGATGAACAATAGCAAAAACAGAGCTGACAATTTGGCATCCTCTTCTGCTACCCTGATGAAATTGGGAAAAAGGTCAATTCAAGCTAAAACAGCGGAGAGCTGTGTCCCTGGCTGTCAACAGGTCCCTCAGGGCATCCACCTCCACTGGGGCACCTCTTGCAGGGGAAGCAGCAGCAACAGAGACGCCTTCAGGGAACAATTCCCCTACCATGGAACCTCAGTGTTGGAGAGATGAAGATGAAGCAGCAGTGTTACATGAAGAGTGCAACTCATCAAACTACAACTCAAACAAAGAGCCCCCAGTCAGTCTTGCCTACAGAAGAACCAGCTCCCAGGGTTTTTTCCTCCTGAGTTACAAAAGCAGAGGCGAGAGAGGAATGGGGACAACTCCAAGACTCAGCTGAGTTGCTTCATATTTATCTTTCCTCAGGGCACCATTGTTAAAATCTCAAACCCACTACGCATTAAGCAATTCCAATATGGATTTAATTTCTCAAACTCAGCTATTTCCCAAAAAGGAGACCCAGAATCACTAATCACATCTCTGAAATCCAGGATGGGAACGGGGGTCTGGGAAGCAATCTCTGCTCCAAGAGGAGTGGCAATGTTCAGGAGCACGTTAGTCCAGGCTTTGGGTAGCATGCTGAAGAGGCAGGAACAACTTCCCTGTCCAAGCAGGGTTGCCATCCCTTCCCAAACTCACCTTCAGAAACTTGTACAGCAGAAACGTGAACCAATTTGTCAGCATCTTCTCTGCCACTGACTCCGTTCTGTAGGAAAGGTAGAGAGCAAAACCATCAGCAGAGAATATTAAAGGTCTCTGATCTCACCTGTTGCCACTTCACCCTTACACTCTGGCTATTTTTGGCTTTAAAAAGTCTCATCTGGAAAGGCAGAAGCCTCGAAGTAGGGAGCACAAGCAGACACCAAAAACTCTAGCAGAAAGTCTGCCCATCTGCAGGCCTGAGCCACAGCAGCGCCGCAGGAGAGAGAAGCAAATTGGTCTCCAGCATTTGGAGAACCGGAGAGAGTCAAGCTCAACCTTGCCCCATGAGGAGTCTCACCCAGGGAATGAAAAGCTTTCCACTTTTCCCTGGTACCTTCTACTTCACTGAACTTTGTTTCTTCTGACGTGTCCCATTGAAATCAGGCAGCTCTCTCCACAAGAGGACTGTATGAGACACCTAAGCCAGGTACAGTGTCACCAAACGTACCTCAAGCTTCCCAGTTAAAATAAAGCCTGAAGGAAGAGCTGAGATTGTAAGGCAAAGCCAGATCCTGACCCACATTCCCATGACAGGAGCACCTCCTCCCACACCACCGTGCAGCCACTCTAGCTGCAAGCCCCTTTCCCCACCTGGAAGCTGCTGTTGCCTTCTGCTCCTGCAAAGCACTCAACGCTGCCATTGTCCTGAAGCAATCCACCATTATTGGTGACATGGTAATTCCCTGCAACCCCTGAACTAGCCCTTCATCTCTAAAGCATCAAAGCTGAGGGCCCACAGTAGAGCAAGAGGATAGTGGCCACCACCAGTCCACTGGTACCTGGCCTTGGTTAAAGCCACCATTGGATTTAGGTCTCAATCTTTGACTCCAATACATTTTCAGTCAAACTTATCCCCAGTACTAATTCAGCCAAAACCAAGGAGATTAAAGACAGAAGAAGGAAGAGCAGTGGTTGGAAGCTTAACCGGTTTTCCATGTACATTTGGAACACGGACATTGTACCAGGCTTGAGACTTAACCCTTTCCTGCCTGCATGGTAGAAATCCTTGGTCTCTGTATGTCTCCTCAGAGTGGATGGTGATGTAGGAGCTTGCAAGTGTACAATGCTGGAACCATGTGCTCCAAAAGGAATTTAAAAATGGAGCCATGTCTTTCAGCTTTCGGAGATGTAGTTGAAGGAAGCAGCCAAAACTGCCTTAAGAAAACATACTTTCCTAAAGCATGGTTCAAATTCAGATGCCATCTGCTCCAACGCAGCACATCACGGAAGGTCCAGGGGAGTTGCCTGTGTCTGTTTGGGACCATGCACAAGAGGGAGAGCAAGATCCTGCAGGATGGGTGTGAAACATGGTGGGTCCAAATAGGTTGTGGGGACCTCAGGGTGCAGGCACTGCAGCCAGGATGTGCCACAGAGAGAGGGACAGCCTGGCATGGAAGGAGCTGAGGGCAACACTGGACCCAAGTGAACTGTGCAGCCCTACAGGTAAAGTTTAACATGCCTGTCTCTGCACCACACCTTATCTCTCTGCCATAAGATTAAAATTCCCCTTAACACAGCTATTATTTTTATCATGGCTTTGGCTTTCACTCCTTTTAAAGTAAAATTGCCAGCCAGTCCCTTGACCCTCTCTGGTTAGGCTTCTTCAGCTTATCCACCCATTAATCATCAGATCAGCCACTCACAAACGCAGACGCTCCTGAAAGCACAGGCAATACTAATAACCTCAGGGACATGGCTGCATTCCTCTTGTACCGGGGAAACGAATACAAATAGGTTGACTCAAGAAACAAAATCCAGAAGAAACCCACATGTCAGAGCCATCAGAAGGAATCCCACTTCCCAATGCCATGCACTGCCCAATGGCAATACTATGCCCAGCAGATAGGCCAGGAGCAGTTCCCAATGACCAGATGTCTGGGCTAGGAAATCCACTTTCCCAGAGTTTATTCAAGCTGACTCAGGGTCATATGGTCCCTTATAAGGTTTTCTCTCCTGCTAATGGGGTTTAGCCCTTTTTGCACCCCACCCCCAGAACAGCACAGACCTGCTTGAATCATTTAGGGACAGTATTACCCAAGTCTCCAGGGAAGGGAAGCCTTCCTGCCCCCAACAGGAAAGATTAATCCATTGTAGGGAACACAAAAAAGAAGGAAAGGGACATGGGGAGAAAGCCAAGGGAGGGGTAGACTGCAACCATTCAGCAGACATTCTCCCCGGCTCTGGACCAGGTCCTTCACTGACAAGCCTGTAATGCTCATCTGAAGTGCCACCACTCAGGCTCTGGCGGATGTTTGTCTTTATCCGCAATAGAGCCAGATGCCACAGCAAGAGGGGGATTATCCAACAACAAAATAAATAAGTAACAGCTCTCCCCAGTTAGATCAATGTTAATCCAGTTGCCCCGGGCGGTAAGCACACTCTCACACCCAACAGCGCGGCTAATCAAATGGATAGAGAAGCCCAGCCCCCAGCATCGCTCACTCCACACCATGGCTTATATCACTCAGAGAGATACAAGCAATGCACCAGCCAGGGGGCCTCATCCCTATCCTAACTGCAATGGGCCCTTGAGTGCTGTGGCTGCAGTCTTTGGGATGCCATTTCTTGCTGTGCTGGCACAGGCTGGGCTCTGCCCCTGTTGTACTGCTACGGCTCAGCCACTGCTGCACTGGCCTCCTCATGCTGCCTTTTATTTATATTTTATTGATTTACTTCAGGAGCTGGAAATGCGTTTTAATATTTCAGTGAAACCTGGTGTTGTGGAGGGACAAGGAGAAGGAAAGAGCCTAAGCATGCACTCAGGGAACAGGGACAGAGAACAGTGGTTGGCACCTCCAAGACCCACCCCTCTCCCAGTTGGCCATAGGTCTGCACCATACACCCCCTCTGACACACTGCTAACGAGATGTTTTGAAACATTAGGGACAGCCTTGTAATGTGATAAATGAAGCAGAGAGAGTAAGAAACGAATGTGCCTAAAAGATCAGCAACATGGATGTAACTGGGACCAGCTCACATCTGGGTTTCTCCACGGTCAAGCACACAAAGCCTGACAGGTTTAGTCCAGTCAGGCCATGCCATGATCATTGGTTGACATTGTAAAGATGCTCTGGTTTTCTTGAACCTTCCTGGTGACATGCCAGCCCGGTGACATGCCAGCCCTGTGCCATCCGGCTGTCCCTGCATCTCCGCTGGTGGCACTGGGCTGGAGGAAGTAGAGAGGGGGAGGCACACCATGGCATGCGAAGGGAGAAGATGGCACGGAGGACCTCGAGCTGATCCAGTGGAGTTTATTAATAGTTTTTGTTCAGAACTTGGTGTATCTTTCAATATTCATCAGCCTGTGATGAAGGAAAGCTCAGAGCTATCATTAAATATTGATGGGCCAGGCAGACTCACGGCAGGGCTTGGCAGGCTGCCTCCTGCTCGCACTCTCCCCAGCCCCAGCGAGACTCCCAGATTCCAAAGACCTGCTTGGCTTTCCTGGGAACCCCCCATGTGCCTGGAAATGTGGGCAAGCCCTGAGGAGACAGCAGGGAAAGGAGGACTCCTGCCTGCTGCCAGCCCATGGAGGCACCTATGCAGCCACCAGGCAAGGCAAGAGTCACTCCATGTGCCAAGAGGTGTTGAGGACCACCTGGTGACCTGGAGAAGGGAAGGCAGGTGGGGGCATCCCTACAGCAATATGCTACAGTGCCTGACGCCAGCATGCACCTTCCCTGCACCACCATGAGGAGCTGGCAGATGTCGAGCACCCAACATGAGCCCACACGAGCCAAACTGGAGTGAGAATATCCCCTCGTTGAGTTCTGAGTTGGCTGGAGCCAGATAGTCCCACATCCCTCTCATACTTGCACACTGACAGACAAGGAAATGCTTGACGACAGACCCAGGGCTCACATTGCCACAGACAACAACAAAGTCATCACTGATGGCATCCCCAAAGGACACCAGCTTGTGTCACCACACTCAGAAGAGCCTGGGCACTGCGTCACAGCTCCAACCTTTCAGGTGGTTACTCACCTCCGCAAGAGCAGCTTAGGGTGGTTCTTACTCTCCAGGTTCTTCTCGATAAGGTCAGAGAGGAGCTGCTTCAGAACACCTGTGGCATATTCCATCTCACCCTGCAGTGCTGTCATGATGAGGGAGGCCACGTTGCCACGGTCCCGCATGGAGAAGCTCCGCTGAGCCTCCAGAGTGCGGATGAAGGTCAACAAGAAGTGCTTCTTGTTCAGGAGTTGACCAAAGAGGGTCAAGGACTTCTCCACATTTGCCTGGACCTGAAAGCATAGAGCAAAGCTGAGAGACGGGCATGACAGGGAGGGTGACAAGAAGGTGGCTGGGCTGAACAAGACCCTGAATTCACCCTCGTTCCACAAGAGGAAATGGTGAAAAAGGGTCAAGAAGCAGCTGGACTTCCTCTCTCCACACTACCAAGCTTCCTCTTTGGTGATCAGTCTAAGTTCCCTCCAGAACTGTTATCTAGTTTGTAATAACCCAGCATCAGGTTAACAGTCTCAGGGCACCACTGTATATAAATGTCTATACATATACACACCCTTCCATACAAAGACTCTCCCACTTGTGTGCAGGCATATAAATGCACTTCCCTCCTACAAACAAATGCTCTTTCTCTCTCAAGCACATGCACAAATTATAATTTTCAATTTCAGCTAACAAGCAGCTCAATTCCCACCAAAATCACTGCAACATGTGCTTTGGGTTTTGCACAGAAAGCAAATAAAGCCACAACCCTGAGCTCTGCCGGCAACAAACCTGCCTGGTTTGGGGGAGATGCATTTCAGACAGGGAAGCAAATAGCAGAAATCTGGCTCTGTCCCACTCCAGACACTTCCTGAGACAGTCCTTTTCTCACGAGATGTTTGAAGGTGTATTTCTGGCCATACTTGGCCACACAGGGCCCAGCAGGGACTGGGCTGGGATGCTTTCATCCCCACGTTCCCCCTGGCAGCTCAGGTCTGGTCGGCCCTGACCACATTCCTTACCAGAAATGAACATTTTTACAACACTCTGTTTTCCCGTTAGAAAAGATGGTTTTCTCTGAAAAAAAGCCTTGCTGTGGTTAAAACTATTCCCCTCCCTTGTCTTCCTGACTGGGAGAATAAGCATAAAATTTTGTTTCATGTAGGTATTGGAGACAAAACAACACTTTTCATTTCAAAACACCAACTCAAAATGAAGAACAGGGTTTTGACACATCAAATTATTTCACTTCAGTCAAAACTTTGGATTGGCACTCTTCAGTTCAGTGAAATTTCTTGCAGTTGTAACTCTCCTCTCCAAAATACTTTTTCACTGGACAAAAACTCTGTTTCCCACCAAGTCCTTGTCAGTTCTGTCATACAGGTCCCCAGGTGACACTGTCACACTCACTACCCAGGTGAGACTGGACACCTGTCTCAGAGAATCCCATAGGGGCAACAGGGAAGAGACAAACCCTCTCTGCTCCCATCCTTGGGACTCCTCTAGCAGGCACCACATGGGTCAATTTCCCCTAATGCAGGTCAGAGGATGATGTCCTGCTAGGAATGGAAATGCTTTAAGCTATGTTTTCCTGGAGTCCCTCCCTCCAGACACACAGGGACATCAGTGCAATGACGCTGGTAACTCAGCAGATGCCTCAGGTTCAGCAGCATTAGCTGCTCCCTGCGGGGACACAGAGACACCAGCTGATTCCCCAGCAGGGGAAGACCCAAGAGCTGGTTGGAGTGCAGTGGCTACACTGCAGACCTACCAGACTCACCAGTAAAACTGGGGCAGCAGATGTGCTGCATTCCCACCCCTGTGCATTGCTGGTGTTTTAGCCAGCCAAGACTAGCCAAAACAGACCACGGGATGAGCGGCTTTCTCCCTTTAGCAAAGCAGCAGGATTTCAGTAAGGCAGGGAACAGGTCCTGCCCAACAGTGACCAGCCCATGAGAGGACATGAAACCCCCATCATAAGCAGCACGGCAATGTCTGAGGCCCCTCTGTCACCTCCCTAAACCCCTGTGATTAACTTGCTGATCATTAGCAGAACTAAATGAACAATACTGAATTAAATATTTAATCAGGCTTAAATTCTCACAATGCAACAAGCCTTCCCAAAAACCCTTCAGAGGAAGGGAGCTGGTACCAACAGACCGGTGCTTGCTGCGGATTAGTGTGTGCGTGAGCAAGCACCGTTTCCTTTCCATCACTTGCAATAGCTAATGTTACACTCTGAGTAAAGAGACAAATAAAAGCAAACCTGATTAAATTATATGAAGCTTACACAACTGTAGTTGCTTTATTTATTCTCTTTTGGGGATTTTTTTTTTCTCCCTTGCAACTTTAACCCCTTGCTTCCCAGGCCAGGCTGAGCCAGCAGGCTCTTTCGAGCAGGATGTTTTGAATTACGAACTGGAAGCAGACAAACTCCCACCCAGTCTGCCATGGCCAATGCGAAATTCCTCCTCTGATACCCTTTTTGATATCCTTTCTACCCTCCCTCTTTATGGAAAACCTTTAAGAGCAAGAGCAGAGGTGAGAGGAGAGTCAGGCATCTGCACAGACAGGAAGGGCTGTGCCCCAGGGAGGCCTACAATCACGCCTGCTTAGGCTGCTCTGAGCATCCGGAAACCTGAGCTGCAAGGGGAAATCCATGGAAACACGGTCCCCGCCACCCTCCAGAGCTGGGACTGGGGACCAGGGAAAGAGAGCGGGCAGAGGGCCAGGGCCCATGTTGTATCCATGCTGGCATACAACACCAGCACATGCACTTGCAGTTGGTAAGAGCTTGTTGTGTTGTAATTAGTGACCGTGCATCTTGCACCAGGGCCAATTACTTCTCCTAAATACATTGTGAAGCCCACGTCGACATTAATTACTGTGCTGGGTCAGCAGCGAGGGGAAGTGGAGGTCACCCCCCTCCTTTCTCTAATCAAGAGCGGCCTCAGCAGCCCAGCACATGAGAAGCCAATTGCTGTGCAATTGCATGCACTAAATTATACAGAGGTGGGGAGGCCAGGAGAGGAGATGGAGCTGGTTTGGGGAGCAGGGGAAGGATGCCAAGGATGGGCTCTGCGTGGGGAAATGGAGCAAAGCAAGCAGGCGATGTCAGACAAGCCCACTAAAAACGAGCGACCGGTCAGGCATCAAACAAACCCAATTGAATAAAGCAAGTGCTGCAGAAAATGACAGCAGCAATGATATTAATATAAATATTGATATTAATGTCAGAGAGCGCAGTAACCATTTGGCAGCCAGTCCATATCCGCGTTGGCTGCCACACGGCAAGATGCTCTTTGCCACGTCACTCTGGGCCAGAATCCAACCAAAGTATCTCTCCAGCCCTATGCCTGGGGCACAGGGACTCACAGAGGGGCACATCCCCAGTGTGAAACACTATAGAGACAGACAGACAGACCCACACCTCCATCTCCTTCAGCACGGGATGGTCTTCTATCCCCGGGAAGAGAACCCGCATGGCATAGGTACGGTAATCCAGAAAGGGGATGCCAGCCCCATCCAAGTCGTTAGTCAACTCGTTGATGTCAGTCTGTAGCTCAGCAAAGGCTAGGGTGGGAAAAGCAGAATTAGACAACACATCTTGGAGACCCAGCACACAGCACTGGCACTCAGCCTGCTGCCACACCCCCCAGCACCCCATGGGTGGACCCCCTCAAGGCGTGAATATGCTCAGCATCCCTCCTCCTGGCAGGCTGTGATTGCTGTCCCCATCTCACAGATGGAGAAACTGAGCTGCAGAGTGTGGGGATGACATCCCCTAAATAAATCAAGTGGTAGATCTGGGAACAGAACTGCCTGGTCCCAGGAGGCTCAAATCCTCCCTGCTCAGAACTTGCAGCCTCCCAGGGATGCTGGGAGCAGTGGGGAACAGCAAGGCTTGAACAAAACCAGAGCTTCTGGGGGAAAACGTTAGCCTAAACCACAAGAATGTCCTCATTTCTTTTTGACCTAAATACTACTCAAGAGAAGAGCTTGAACACACCCACCCTGGCACCTCCCAATCCGAGCAGAGTCAGCTGCGACTCCCAAGGGAACATGATCCAGGGGGGTCCTGAACCTTTAATTGCACCTACAGGGAAAAGCTGACAGGAGAGGAGTCTGGAGATGCACCAGGGAAGGGGGTTGTGGTGGGGGGAGAAAACCCTCAGAAAAATCAAATTAACAGCACTTTAAAGGGAGCTGAAAGCCAGGCAGAGGACTGCAGGCTCCTCAGCCTGATGAGAAAAAACAAACCGTCAGCTTGAAAGGCATGCTATCTTATCTGTAACTAGCGGGACTAGAAAAGAGAAAAGGCAGGGAAGAGATTGTGCCTTTTAATTAAAAGCAGATCCTTTTATCTGCCAGCTGTGGAAGACAAGACACCATCCCCTCCACCAGCTCCCTCCCCTCTCCCTGTCACCAGTGCCATCCACAGGCATGTGGAGGGATGGGGATTTGGGGGAGCAAAGGGTTTGTCTTTCTTTCCCCTTTCTATTATCTTGTTTTCAGTGCCTGCTCCGTTCGCAGCACCCAGGCTGGTTGTGGCTGTGGCTGGTAGGGTCAGGGCCTCTGGAGCCAGCTCAGGGGGATAATGGGCAATTAGATTTTATCAGCAGGATCATACAAGGAATTCTGTCCAATTTCACAGCATCCGTCTGTCACATAATGAGAGACTGACTGCCCACTCACAGGAAGTGCTCACTATCCTCCTTGCTCTCTTTTCTCCCATTTGGAGAAATGGACAAGCATTTCTTAACTGGAAAAATCCCCAAATCCCACACAAAATGAGTTCATTTTGCCCATTCACATTACCTCTCTATAAGGCAGCAGGGAAAGGGTGGGAGCACACTGAGCCTTGGAGTAGTAAGAAACCCTCAAAGACCCCCACACTTATGGCACAGGGATCCCTTACCCTCTTTGCACTCCAGGGCCACCCGGGACTCCAGGTTGTCCATCTGCAGCTGGAGGCGTTTCAGGGTCCGGTCAGCATCCCGGGACTTGCGCTTGTAGGCGATGAGGACGATGATGATGATGAGGAGGAGCAAACCGCCCCCACCGCCGATCCCGATGATGGCAGGCAGCGTGAGCAGGCTGTCTGAGTAGATCTGCAGCGTCCCCGGGGAGAACTCGAACCCTCCAGCCTTGATCTGCACCATGGTGGGGGAAGAAATGGAGCTGGTGTCAGGGGATATGCACCCAAGGCAGCCCTCCCTGCTATGCCCACTATACTGGGAACTCGGGCATGATTCTCAGCCCATGGTACAAAGGATGTGGAAAAACAAAGGGATAGCAGGAGCTGCTCTGGAGCAGTGCAACATGCTTTAATGGCATGCAGGACACACGCTGCCACTGCACACGGAGCAGGCATGGAGTTTGATGTCTCATTCAGACAACATTAGGGTAACAGATGGGATGTGAAGCAAGTTTCCCCACGGATGGGGAGCCTGGTGGGGACCGTGCTGGGTCCCTTTCAACAAGGTAGAGTCCTGGAGCGCGAGCACTGCTGCGCTACAACCCCACAAACAAAGCAGCTTGCTTTACTGCATGTGCCAGCAGTGGGGGGAAGAGGTGGGAACACCCCCTGCCTTGCACCCAGCAGGGAAGGGAGGTTGTTGGCAGGACCGGTCAGGGCATAGGAACACCCAGCTGAGCATACCAGGGAGAGGACAAAGTATTTTGTCCTATCAAACATGTAATCAAGAAGGGGGATGCCCAGGGAGCAGGAAGATGGCTCCTGAGGATGCTCCTGCACATGCACAGACTATCCAGTCTTTATCCAAGGACAAACACATAGCAGGGCCAGTGCCAGGATAAAGACTGAACCTCTGTGACACATAGGAACCACAGAGGAAATGCACCAGTGTCAGCACTTACCGTGACTTTGTGCTGGCCAGTGAGGTTGGGGGACTCACAGAGGAGCTGGGTCTCAGAGACTGTCAGGGTGCAGGGAGTGTCTCCAATCAGCACTGTGTAGTTGAGGCGGGAGTTACCAGCAGCCGGTGGGAGCAGGTTCCTACCCTTTGAGGGAACAAGGAATGAGATTGTCAGTTCTCATGCAAAGAGGAATGTTTCAAAAAAGCCCAACACAAGGTAAAGGCATGCTCTCACAGTACAGGACTTTGTCCCAGAAGAGACAAAATACCACCTCCACTGAGGGACACGTCCCTGCCTCTGTCCCCAGTCAGAGATTGCCTTACCTTAAGGATCAGGGGAGAGCTGGGCTTCAGCTCCAGCATCCCCGTGGGGCTGAGTGGCTCAAAGACAGGGTCTGGGTAGTAGACGAAATTGGTGGTGTTGATGATCAGCAGGGCCTGGACGTTATCCATGACAAAGCCAATTTCATCCGGGCGGTCACCGAGCTCTGGAGGGCTCCGCACAGGGTTGTCAATGGAGGGTGCATAGCACACCATGGTGGTGTCATTGTAGACAGTGCAGTTCTGCAGGAGGCACAGATCGAGGTCAGACCCAGCGCCCAACAGGAAGGTCAGCATGAGACCCCACAAGGCTCTCTTGAAAGGAGCGTCTCTAGACACAGGGTTTAGATTTGGAATCTCATGTTCTGTTCTATCAACACGCATCACATCCTACCCAAAGGCAGAGACAGACTCCTATCTGCAATGCATGTGCAAGGGATGGCGAGCAAGAGGTTGTTGGGGACAGGCTCTTTCTGTCAATATCCTGTACATAACCCACAAACCTCCCATCATTGAATACTCAGATCTAACCTTCTCCTAACAGCACCTGGCTGGAGGCTTTGCAGAGAGATCAGTGCCTCTCTCTGGGTAGCAGCTGCTGGATCTCAGCCTTTCCCCACAATCACACCCGATGGATAAGGGATGCACTTTGTACTCTGTGTTGCCCCCAGCCCCAGCCAGCCCCACTTACGTTCTCCCTTTCAGAGCTGCAGTACTTGGCCCGAATCCTGGGCTCTTTGATGGTGGCCAGGTTGGTGCCAGTCACAGTCAGCAATGTCCCACCACTAGAGACATGGAGACAATGGGTTAGACAAAACAGTTTGACATTGGGTCCCCAGTTCTAGGAAGGAAGCATCCATCCTCTCCAGCCAGATGCCCATGTGCCCCGGCCTGGGTGAACCACAGTGGCCCAGGGATCTCTTATCCCACCCACACATCACCAAAGCTGGCAGGATCTGGCATGCACCAAAATGCCAAATCGTGTCAGCTGACCGAGAGGCTAACTAGAAATATAAAACCTTATTAACACTAATATCCCACCCTGTGTCTGGGTTTGGGGTCTGAAGACAGTTCCCAACCTAAAGGCAACTAAGCATCCGCAATGGGAAGGCATCCCAAGGAGGATGAGTTCCTCTCTGCCACTCCTTTCTCCATCAGACAGGCAGTGGGTGACAGGACAGGCTGAACCCTGCCAGTTTTTCCTCTATGGCTTGGTGTTAAAAGCCCTGTGGTCCTGGGGAGCTCAACCGTGCCCCCAGGGAGCTCGCGCCTCATCAACAGCCTGGGGAAAGTTTCCCTTGGCACTAGCTCTTAATGGATTCCTTTGCCTCCTCTCCAGCCAATTCAAACCTTTTAGAAAAATATGTAAACATTTCAAAAAATCCCCCAATGGGAAATATTTTAATTTTATTTGCCGCCGCCAAATGTCAAGCTGAAATTAAGCAGATCCAAAGCACTCTCTGCTCTTGCCCCCTGCCAGGCTGAGCACTGCAGGCCAGGAGTTAGCAGGGCCCCTGTGCCAAGCCATTGCTCACACTTCTCTTGCCATGTCTCTGGAGTGCAGCCTGGCAGTTAACACAGCAGCACTGAGATGTACCCATCAGGAGCGGGGAATCCGTGTGGAAAATGGTCCCCTGTGCATCCCACAAGCTCCTTGTGATTCACCTGTTGATGCTCCATTCCGGATCAATCTTCTGGATGGTGGGGTCCTCCGTGTAGTTGTACTTCACCTCTGGGTTGCTCAGCTCTGCCCGGTTGATGTTGATGAGGATGGGAGAGCCACCGGGGGTGTGCCCAGGGGGGGTCCTGCACCGGATCTCGCGGGCGCTTCTCCTGGAACAGAAAAACACAACCTGTCAGTGTCCAGGCAGGAGGGAGGTGAGGGCAGCGAGGGAGCCAGTGCTGCCTAGGAGCCCCCTGCCTCAGCCCCTCTCCCCCTCTGAAACATCTGGGGGGATGAAGAGAAAAAGGAGAGAAAAAAATGAGAAAAAAAAATTTCAAGAAATGAAACAAAAGGCAGATGAGAAAGGCTGAGCAGCTCCTGAGCGTTCCAATGTGCGGCTGCTGCAAACAGCAGCGATTAGGGCTGATAACCAGTAATTACTGCAGGAAAATATTTAAAGAGCCGCTCCATTATCATCCCTAATCTAAAAATTATCCACTTCATGCCTCAGGGCTTTGTGCTTTTAGAGAAAGATCCCTGTTCTTAGGGCTCTTCCTGCAGCCTCTGACACACAGAGGTTTCAAGAGGGGACACTTTGCCCACCCAGGGCGTTTGCCTCCCAGGGCCCCCCCGGCTTCTCAGCACAGGCTTCTGACTGCTGCTCTGTCTGGGGATCCCGCTGCCTTCGAAGGTGCCTGTTGCCCATCTTCCACCACCCTCTTTGCTTCTCACCAGGAAAAAGTGCAGGGCCGTCCTCCGATGGTCACAGAGACATTGCTGCCAGCATTGAGGTGGCTGCCTTCAATGGCAATCCAGGTGCCACCAGAGAGAGGACCCCGGGCTGGGACCACACGGGAGAAAGTGGGTGTCTGTCAAAGGAAAAGAGCATTCCTGAAGTCAGACAGGCTGGAAACTGAAACCCGCATCCCCGAGCAGCTCGACTGGGTGACAGGGCCACAGAGGAGAAGGACCTGTGGGACAGTGGCTGGGCATGGTACTAAGGGCTGGCAGTGCCAGCAGGACAGTGGGCCGGCAGAGCAGTGGCAGCCTCGAAGAAATTCAACCAGCATGACACAATGCCTGAACAGAGCAGCCCCACCTGCCCTTTAGGAAAACAATGGCCAATTTTCCAACTCACACGGAAAACCACCCAAAACCACTCAGCATCACCTCCCTCTCACAGTGCCACACCTGTCTCCCAGCACAGGGCTTACCACAAAGGTGAAGCTCTTGGGGGATGTGGCCCGGTAGTTGGGCAGGCAGTCACGGATGCACACTTCTACCCGTGCCTCATGCACCTTGCTTGAGCTGGCATCTCCGATTTCACACACGATCCTAAAGGATGAGGGCAAGAAGCTCTCAGTGTCCTGGCACCAAGATGCTCCCTGTGTCAAGCAAAGGTCTCAGGTACCAGCAGGTTCATGAGAAGCCAAGTGGTGGCAGTTGGCACTGCCAGCCCTGCTGAGAGCTTCCCCAAAGCCTCTTGGCTCCTCCCAGAGCAACCATAACCAGCAGGTAATTATCTCCCTATTCAGCCCAGACAGCTCTATGTCTTTTACAGCCACAGGCAGCATTTGAACACCAGCACCCCTGTCCCTGACCTACGGCAAGGTGATCCGGAGCACACCCGCCCCTCACCAGGCACTTACTGCTCGGCACTGATGTACTCGCTCTCGATGGGGATGCACACCACTTTGCCCACTCGAACGCCCCAGCGAACATCTTCAAACTTCAGGCCCAGATTCTCGCCAGTGATGGTCAGACGGGTCCCTCCTTGCCTGGGGCCAGTCTCAGGGAACAACTAGGAGAGAGCATGGCCTGTCACAAGGGTGCAGAGCTGCAGTGACACCTCAGTCGGGCAGGCTGCAGCCCAGGCAGCCAGAAGATGAGTGTTACTCCTCCATGAGCAGCAAGGAGCAGATGGGTGATAAGATATGCCAGCCCATCTGCAAGTTGCCCACAGAGCAGGAAAGACCTCCCTAGTGACAGCTGCATCCACAAATCCCCCCAGGACCAAGCCCAGAGATACCAGATGTGTCCAAGCAGAGGGTTGGGATTTGGACACCTCACCACAGACAGACCTGTCTTGCAGGTGACAAGGACACAGACAGGAAGGAGACAGGGCAGCATCAGCCATGGCTCCAGCTGAGTTGGCAAGGAAGCATCTGGATTTTCATGCTTTTTGGCCAGGTCCTGGGGATGAGGCTCCCACGTCCAAGATGCCCTCAAAGGAGAAAGCATCTCAACCACGTCCCTGCAAGGGGTAATTGGCAGGCAGGGGGGAAAGGGTTTCTCTCTACCAGTAAACCCTGTGCCAAGGCCAGCTGGGAAGGGAGAGGACTTCACCCCACTGCTGCGCCTCATTTACCAGGATGATGCCCAATAAAGCAGACAGGTGTGGCCTGACAGATGGTGGCAGGATGAAGGATGAGCAGAGGTCCGGGCCCATTGCTGCCTCCAACCAGGCAATTACAGGAAGTTTTACATCAGTCATCGCTGGCCTCAAGGTCCAGTACCCACCTGCAGTGCTAACTGGGATGAATGGCAGGGCTGCACACCCTGAGTGGGACTGCGGATGGGGCTGGATCCCCAGTGACACCAAGACAGAGCAGGGGAAAAGGCAGCTGCAGGTAGCAGGAGAAGGAGAGAGGAATGCATCCTGGGTCAGTACAGGAAGAAAGCACACTCTGGCCCATGGAAAGACACTGTTCATTTGCATGTGATGTCCTCCTCTGCTCATGCTCCTGTAGTGCTGGACGAAATCCCCTCCAGCACCAGGAGGCATCTCTGCCAATGCTAAGCCCAGCTCCCAGGCAGGCTCACGCCACGACCAAGCATGTTCGAGCTCTTCGCATTCTTGGCAAATCTGGGTGGCTGCAATGCTGGGGTCTGAGCCAGCTGGAGCCTCCTCCTCCTACTCCTTGTGCAGCGCTCGCTCCTGGACATCACCTCTGCAGCAAGGAAAGGCAGATGATCTGGGCATGAGAAACATGCAGCCGTGGCCACTGTCCACATTCCCAGCCCTGACGGACTGCATGGAACCAGGAGCTGTTTCTGCACAGCCCCACTGCAGCCATCGCCACTGGGGTTAACCACTGCCCTCTGGATTCACATGGGCTGGTCACCTTCAGTGCACACAAACTCAAATGGGGGCAGCCAGTCCCCCTGTACACAGGCTCCCGTGGGACATGTCCCGGGACAGCAGAGCTGGGCCTGGTGCCTGGGCCCTGGCTCCCACCAAGGCAACTACAGCTCACCATTTACACAGCAACAAAACCCTCTGGGGCTGTGGGGAACCACTGTTTGCCTAAAACCTGTTCAGGCCCTGCCCAAGTATGGGATTGGAGCTCATTCTGGCAGCTGCAGCCAGCACTAGGTTGGGTCTTCCCCTTAAATCAAGTTCCACCGGGGTGGCTGGCAAGAAGTGGCCGTTTGTTTGGTGTTTCTAAATGAGTGTTAAAAGCTGCTCCGGCATGTTCAATTCCTCCTCCTCCGCAGCAAAGCTGACAAGGGCCACGCGTGCAGGGAGGAACAAGCCCAGGAATGAAATGACATCGTTGGCCGCTCAGCACAGGGAGGTCACAGCTAAACAAGGTGTGCAGGGGGGGAGCTGACAAGGAGAGCAGGGGCTGCTCGAGCCTCCCCTTTTCCCCCTCCAACCTCTGGACCCCCAGCCCCAAGAAACACTGCTGCTTTTCTCCTAATTGGTTTCACAGGGTCTTTTCACAACAACAAGCGAACGGCTCCAGCGGGTACAAGCAGCTGGCTTGCTCCCAGCTCCAGCGGATGAAGCAGGGCCAGAACATGCTGAGGTAGAGGGGTTCCCCCTTCCCAAGGGGAAGGATATCACTCTGAGAGTCACAGAGAGCACCAGGCAAGACACTGCAGAGGTATGGAAGGTGCTTGTCCCCACCACTGAGCAATGGGTGAAGAATCATGGCCATGTCCCAGTCCAATCCCATCACCCATGAAGACACCTGTACTCTGGTGGGCTGGACAAGAAGGAGGCTTCAGCTCCTCATGAAATCACTGTAGAAGAGTCTTTTTCCCCATCAGCCCATGCTGCCCTCTCTGCACCAGTCTGTTCTCTGAACCATTTCCAAGCCTGCCCACAGCCCAGATGGGGGGTTGGAGTATTGGGAAGTAGCAGACAACAAGTAGGGTACTGGAGGAGCATCACAGCAGAAGCCACACACATCCACACTGACTGCCAGCTCCCAGGGCATTAATGGAGAGTGGTGCCAAGGTCAAACCCACCTGCTAACAGATCTGTTCCTGCTGCATCTGCAATTACTGCAAAATGTCATAATGATGCAAGGCAGGACTGCTGCTACTGACATTGGACACCATCAGCAGCTGGGAAGCTGCTATGAGTGGTACATGTGTGAATGTCTACAGCCCTGGTGACATGAACACAGGAGGACAGAGTACAGTCTACAACAAGGCCACCCTGGCCATGAGCTGGCCACTGCAAGTTCCATTCCCATCATCTCTAGGGGCCTGGATTTGGGAAGTTCAGCCGGAGCATAGTGGGAAGCCACTGGGGACAGGGAGCCCTGCCACTTCACACAAAACAGCAGACCTCCTTGTAGGGATGTGGACTCTGAGGCTGAATTCCACTTCCCCAGAATGGATCCCTTCTCCTGCCAGCACTCCACCAGTCCTGAGCAACTCTCTGCAGGCAGTATTTCTCACAGGCAGGGACATGCCTGTTGGGGTGTTCCCCCCTCTCCCCACGTGGCTGCCACCCAGCACACTGCAGTGCCCGTGCTGTGCGAGAGGCAGGCAGTGCGCACTGAAAAAAGCCAAGACTCTCATTTCCAGTTTCTATCAGATAAGGCACTGAAACTCAAACAGATCAGATCCTGTGCAAAGTCTCCAGTAATTAACACCATCAAGGCCCAGCCAGCTGTGGATAAGCAAAAGGCATCCAGCCTAAATACCCACCACTACCTCCTTGTGAACCTGGATTCCAGCCCAACAGGCATGTGAACATGAATATACACAATCTTATTAAGCAAAGGTCATAAAAGCTGTCAAGGAAAGGGGATGATGATGAACTACTGGCCCCAGCAAGCATGGCAACATAAGGAGAAACAGCCTGGATCCAACGCTTTCCTGGATCCTCCAGTCACGTGCAGGAGTGGTGGGAACCTCAGAGATGAGCCAGAAAGCCCAGTGCATGGAGGTGATTGAGAGGATTTTAGCATTGGAAAATCACTCAAGTACCAAACAAACACTGAGTAGGTCTGGCTACTGTGAGATGTCATCAGAGAGTCCCATCCCCATCTCTATCTCCCATCTCCCATTCTCGGGTGTCACCGCTCATCTGTCCCCACATACCTTGGTGATCTTGGGGTCAGTGCAGCGGCTGTTGCCGCTGCTGGCGTGCATCCAGCTGCTCTCATAGGCCAGGCAGTGCTGCCGCAGGGAGCACCGTCTCTCCGACACGCACCAGCCGCACTCAAAGCGCGGGTCAGCCTTGAGGCACAGCCCGCAGCTCTCCCGCAGGGCTGAGCACTTGTACAGGTGGGCTGCAATGGCAGGAGGAGTGCAGGGGTCAGCACGGGCCCCACCGCCCATGGGCAAAGGGTTGTAGCAAAAAGGGCACCTGTTCCCGCCCCCTCCCACCAACCCCCAGGGGAACAAAGCCCCATGGACAGGAAGCACCAGCACGTGGACTCAACACCAAAGCAGAGCTTTGGGCTCTCTCCCAAAGTTTCCTGGAGAAAAGCCTCTTTTAGAAACCTGTCAAGTTTATTCCCTTCCACAAGGCACTGGTGCAAACTGCAGTTGGAGCAGGGGAGAGGGGTGGGCTGGAGGCAGGGGGACTGCTTTCCCACCTTGGTCCCATTCCTTACTCACCCTGGATGTTCTGGGGGTTGTCAATGACGAAGTTCCCATTCCAGACCACAGATAAGTTGACAGGCAGGTCACTGATGTCATTCCCTTCGTAGAAATACTGCAGAAGGGGAAAGAAGGAGGCAGAGCCCATTAACTGTTGAGGCAAAATGTCCCAGTGAGGGGTATGGAGAAACATACAATCCCATCAGTCCAGAGGAGAGGGATGGGGGCCTCATTAGGAATTGCTGTCTAGAAACAAACAGGTCTGACAGCCACTGGTCAAAGCATCAGACACAGCACATGAAACCAGTGGATTGAACTGGCAAAAAAAGGTAAAGCAGCAAAATAGAGCGTTTCTAAATAGATCCAAACCCCAGTAAGTCACAGGTCTGAAGTTGCTGCCACTGCTAGGAGAGGAGGCAACAAACAGTGACTCTGCAGCACAGACATACCTCTCACCACCAGGCACCCGAGCTCTCCTTCATGTCCTCCACCTCCAGAGATGCTCAGTTGGATGTTTGTGATTATGGTATGATAATGAAGCTTGGGAAGGACAGGCTGGGCACATCACAGGAGTAGATTGAGTAGAGTCACCCCTGACAGCCAGTGGGAGAATGTCCCTTGTGGTCCACTCCAGCCCCATCACCCATAACACAACCATATAAAGCTGTGGCCACATGGTTGTGAGTGGGACAGAGCCAAAGACCATCCTGGTGCCACACTAGTCCTTAGAAAGATCTCAGGAGAGACCAATCTACCCCTCCGCACTTCAACTCCAGCTGCCCCACTCCCAGCCTCACACCGTGCTCGGACACCAGCTGCACTCCATTTCAGGGCTAGCACCATCACCCTGATCCCCTGAGCATTCCTGTAGTGAGGTGACACCAGGAGATCCTGCCCCTCCAGCTCCAGGGGACCCCAAACTCCCACCCCAGCACCAGCTGCTGTCCAGACATACCCACCTCCATTACTCCTTCCAGCCTGGCCAGTGTCTTCTCCCCGCCCACACCCCTCTCCCCTGCCTCAACACCTGAGTCCCAGTCCCAGCAGCCCCATCAATATTCCCTGCAAAGCCCCTGCATACAGACAGAGAGGTTTAATCGATATGGAGGCAGGAAGGCAGTTGGAACCATCCCTGACAGCTAATGACCTCCTTCGGCAAGAGATTCCCCGCTCCTCGCCTGAGAAAATGACAGGCGTGTCAGGAGAGATTAAATGAATGATTCATGGGTTGCTGGAGTTTGTTAGGGAGTGGCGGACACACTGGCAGTGGTTCACCCAGTCACAGGCAGGCCACAGCCCTGCCACCACCTCCAGCCAGTCCCAGTGCCACCTTTCACAGCTCTGGTGCCATACAGGAGGAGCTGACCTCAGCACCCCCTCCAGCACTGCCCTAGCTGTTGCCTCACGAAAACCCAGGATCACTCCAGTGTGTCTGTTCTGCTCAAACCCTCCACAAGAGACAGGGACGTGGCCTACGAAGGAAGTCAGCATGCCCAGGTGGTTGGGAAAAGCAACAGACACTTGGGTCCTTTTCACCTGACCATCAAAGCTGGTCCCTTCTGTGCTGAGTCTCTCCCAGCCAGGCAGCATCACCAGTCCAGCATCAGACACAACACCAAAATGGGGTACACACCCAATGTGAGATCTGGCTAAGGCAACACAACCCCTCCTCAGCCCTACAGAATGCAAATGGGAGGCCAAGCCTGGTCCTCCATTACAACTTTCGGCTAATGATTTTTTGTCCAGGAGCCACACACCTAACTGCAAACACAACAGCTCCACCAACACCTCTCCTCTACAGGCAGAGCCCAATCAGCCCCCACCATGCAGCCTCCCAGACACGGTACCTCTCACCATGATTGCTCAGAGGACCTTCGCCACATCTCCACCATGCACCATTTACCACCAGAGCCTCTCAGCAACATTCCCGTCACCAGGCCTGGGAAGATGAAGCCAGAACGGGGCTAGGAGTCCAGATCTGTTCACCTTCCTCTATCCTAGCCCCACCCAAGGATATCCTCAACAGGACTACAACAAGGAGCCAGCCAGACCCAGAGCAGTGAGCAGAGACCATTCCCTGGCAGCAGAAGGGAGCATGTGCTGGGGAGGGCGGTGGCAGTGCTGGAGCAGAATTTAGCTGTGACGAGCCACGTGGCAGCGTAAGTGAAATTGGCATTTTCAATTTGTACTCTGACATGTCTCATTTGGGGCCCTGGCATCTCGGGAAGGCATCCAGCCTGCAGCTGTCCAAAACACTTATTTGCATCTCTCTGCCCCGACTGCTTTTGGAAATTAGTTCTTCTGGGAGGTGGGACTGGAGGAAGAAGAATAGGGGGAGAGGGAGGGAGAGCATTAACTCTTCATGCACCAGTCCAGAGATGGCAACAGGACAATTGCATGAGAGACTGTCTCCCTCTGGGAAAGGGCACGTGCTAAGGATGCCGAATTTGCTGTGGCACAGAGGTGGACTGGACAGCGGGGAGCAGCAGGAGCACAGGACTGTGTGAGGGGAAGTGGCAGAGCAGGAATCATCACCCCAGCTGCTGTTCATGGAGTGGGATCACCAAAGGAACATGGAAATCAATGAAAAATGTGTCCTCGGCATCTGCATGTCTGTTGGCAGCCTCTCACCTGCCCTGCAGAGACAGCAGTGGGTCTGTGACTTGGATGCTGTTGCTGGTCCCTGTAGGATGCCGGAGTAGAAGTCATGACTTGGCTGCTCATGGGTAGAAGCTGCGGCTGCAGGGGCTCTGGGCTCAGCCTCCTGGGACACAGAGATCCATCAGATCCCTCTCTAGTTTTCAAAGCTTCTCCTACTTTGAAGGATGTTTCTGAAAGGCCTTCTTACAGCTGTCCTTGCCATAGTGCAGGCAGGGAGGTGCCCTCTTCACCCACAGGCACAGCCACAGCTGAGGAGATGGTAGCATCCAAGCAAAGCAGCAGCCACTTTCTGGCCTGAAAGCAGGTGACAATCAGGCAAGGGTTGCTTACCAATCTGTCCATCCTATGGGATCCAGACAAGAGCCTACAGCCAACCAGCAGGTCCCATCATGCTGGCTCCCCCCTGCTTCGAGCGAACACAGTACTAAACATCCATTAAATACTTAACTGTTATTAACTTCTCAGTTAATCAATCCCCATGGCTGGCAGCAGTCTGTGATGAGCAGCAGGAGAGTAGGCTAGGGTGTATGTGAGTGGGGCAATGCACCTACCCAGGCAGGTCTGCTATCAGACCGGCTTTCAGGCTACAAAGCTGCCCAAGACCACCCAGCTGTGCCGAACAATGATTTGGCTTGGCAGCTGCTATAAGAACGAGTTATGGGAAAGGGATGTTTGCTCTGGGAACAAAAAATGATAGGCACAGCCCTGAGAGCAAACCAACAGCGCCCAAAAGAGAAGTGTTCTCATGCAGCACAGTCCACAGAAAGAGATGGGAGAAAAGATGTCATCAAGTGAGTCAGCAACTGAGATATGAGCTGCCTGGCTCCTTACCTAATCCAGCCAGCCTTTCCATCCCTCTCTGGAAGAGCTTACAAGGCAAATGTGGAAGAGATGACTGAGGATTCTTCAGTCCCACCGACCTGGATACCAGTCTTACCAGCAACCTCTTCCTCTGCAGAGATGTGGTTCAGGCAAGAGAACTTCTCACCAAACCTTTCTCAAGGCTCTTCACTCAAAAGTTATCTCAGACATCTTCCCAAGTAGCAACCAACTATACCTTATGTGCTTCTCACATCTCTGATTCTCACATCTGCTCTGTCCCCATGCAGAGGATGCCACTAGCCCTGCACACTGTGAGGGCTGTGGGTGACACCTGCCCTGAAGGTCCCACTTCTGGTTCTAGCAAGCCACTGCTCACCCACCCACCAGCTAGCAGCAACAGGCACTGAGAGCTGCCCAGCTTCCCTTGGGATGAGGAATTCAGCACTTTGAAAAGGTGTCTCCAGGGAGCTGCACAGGGGACAGAGCTGCAGATCTGGGGGCAGATCACACTGAGATGCACTTCAGGATGTTCCTGTAGGTGCTGTACCAACTAGCCAGAGCACTAGCCTTTCCCAGGCCAGGGGAGGCAAGGCGGCCCCACAACCATCGCACCCCTTGCCACAGGGCATCCATCCCCCTCCAGCCACAACCTGCACAGCCCAGCCTTGGAGAAGGCAGCAGAGGGGCTGCTCCTCTGTGAGTAAACCCACATATCCAAATTTCCCGTGCAACACCCCTCACTCCTACATGTACCATCCCCCTGGGCTGCATTTCTGGAGGAGCGCTTGGGCTGCAGCTGTGTCCTATTTTTCTGTAGTTGATGACCTCAACTCCTTCCCCGCACTATGGGGACAGCAGTAATGTACATCGTGTCTCGCCAGGGCTCAACTGCAATTCATCATTATTTTATCTGCTGGAATTTAATTGGATCCTATCAAACTCTCCTGATACTCCCTTTTCACTTTAAACACTGCTGCAGGAAAGATAAATGTAGGCACCGCTAGGACGGAGAGCACGGCTTTGTTGGCAAACAGAGCTGGGGCTGTGGGCAACAATCCTGTTTCCCTCTCCATGGCTGGTTAATTAGAGATACATATACTGGAGGTGTGCAGTGCTCAGAACAGGGCATGTGTGTATGATTTATGTTCCTCTATAAATACACCCTTGGCCGAGTATGCCATCATCCATACAACAGCACAACTTGACAGTAACACTCAGCCTCTGATTCTGGATCTCCTTTTGCTCTTTTCACATGGATCTCCTTTTCTCCCCCATCACACACAAGCTTCTTCACCTTGATTCCTCCTGCCTGAAATCCAGCAGGGTGTAAGTGAGAACCTGAGACCCTGGGAATATGTCAAAGCAACACCCAGGCTTCACAGCAACAAAAAAATACCCAGAAAATATAAATCTACCAGGTCTTACCTCCATCCCCAGCATCCACACCTGGGGCTGGGCTTCAGCATCCATGCTGCTTACCACTCGAGTGCCCACCCTGCCAGCCCAATTTGCTCTGCACCCACATCATTTTGTCACAGGAATAAGCTGCTCCAGGGTGAACATCCCAACCTCAGTCTGGCTGGAGGGCAGCAACCTCCATAGCCACAGCAGAAAGAGATGGGCAGGGTGGGCTCTCCGTACCAGGGCATGGGTGAGAAAGGGGCCAAAAGGGAGCCAAGGAGGTGATACAGCTGCTCTTCACCATGCCGGGCTTTGGTTAAAAGGAAAGGAAAATAACTGAGGCATGAGGTTTAATTTAAAGTGCTGAGACAACAAGCTCATAGAAAGGAAACATGGGGTTCTTCCTATTTATACATTTAAAGGAAAAGAGCAGCTCTGGGGCTATTTCAGCCTTAAGAACATCATTCTGGAGAGCAAAAGCCAAATACTTTGGCAGCAAGAAACACCTGTAGCCATTTTGCCAAGGCCAGGACTAAATCAGATCAAATCCAATGTTACAATGTTACAAGCAGCAGTTCAGATTCAGGACTGTGGCACTTCTCAACAGCAAAATTGTTTCATTTTTGCAGCAATCAGGAGGATCAGTCCTGTTGAGGGATGGCAGATGAGAAAGAATGGATAAAGGCAAGGATGTTTGGAAAATGAAACTCAGTGTCATTACCTGCATGTGTTAAGACAGGTGACCATTTCTCCATCCTCTGCTGCAAAACGCAAGCCTGGAAAAGTCTGCCTCCAGAAGATTAAAAGTAACCAATTAGCAAAAAACTAGTTTATTGGCAAAGAACTTCATTTTCTTAGTTAGGTTGGTCTTTCCTCTTCGCATCTTGACAATACATATGGCAAACCTTTCCTTTTGAAGAGCAGGAAGAGACCAAAGTGAGGAGGCAGAAAAGGTTCTTTTGGCTTGGATTTTGTCCTGGGATGCTGGGGAACGCCAGAGCTGGTCTCCCTTGAGTTTGCCAAAGATCTATTGGGTGTTCCAAACAATGTTTATAGTCACTCAAACCCTAATGAATGGACTGCTGAATATTTAACCAAGATGTGCTTTCTTCAAAGTCCTAACAAGTCATTGGAGCTTGACAAGCACTAAAACTAAACAATAAAGAGTTTTAAGGGGCTTGACTTACTATCCCTTCCATTTACCAGTGATTCAGGAAAGCATCCCTAATTCCACAGAGTAATTAACCTCTTGTTTAGATCCCACTGAACTTCTGGAAACAATGTGTGCTTAAATGCCTTTCAGAGGAGAGGATATCCATTCTTCACTTGCAGGCTGGGAATATGTCATCCTTTTCCTATTTCTCCTCTTGCCAGTGTCTTCCACACCAGGCACAACCCAAAATCCTAACCCAAAGAAGAACTGCAATGGAAGAAGCTGGCAGGTCATGGGTGGGTGACGGCGCGGAAGCCTGAAGTGCTTTCAAATAACCAGATGGGCTGTAAAAGGCGCGAAGGAGACAAACATCACAGAAGTGTGAATCTGAGTCCCCCACACCATAACAAAGCCTGGCTCAATGCCCTCAAATGTTAAAACGGTTATGCAGACCCTGAAAGCAAGGTGGCTTCTTTCAAGCCAAAACTCTCTTCTTGTGTCTGTGAAGACAACCTGCCCCTGAACGCCATGTCTCCTGTCCGAGACTGCAGCCCCACAGAGCTGCTGCTACCTGCTCCCCACACACCTCACAACACCTCATACATGCTCTTCTGACAATCTGTGCTGTTTTCAGGGCATCCCTGACAATTTTCAGGTCAAACATCCACCACTGTCAGCCCAGGATAAGGTTACCTCAGCTCTGTGTGAGGAGTACAGGGTGGGCAGGCATACCTCAAGCCGTCCTGTCCCTTTGGAGAAGAGCTACAGAGGCTGTACAGCTCATGACACCAGTCCTGGCAGCCATGGTAAGCCTTGGGAAACACAGGCAGTGGGTTTTCCTCCTGTCTCTCCCTCATGTCTGGCAAATTGAGACTTACTGGAGAGAAATGAGTCCAAATCATTCAGAGCCTCTCACTGAGTTCAACCTCTGTTACGCAAAGGCTCCCCTCTGACGCAGGCACCTCTACCCAGCACCCTGCAGGAGCCATCAGACTGCTGCTGTCAGCACTGTACAGCCATGGAACTTCCCTATAGGGAGCATCCTGCAGCATGCAGGTCCCAAACTGCTGTGGAATTAACAAAGCCAAACCCCACATTTCATAATTAGGCAGGAGGGACCAGACAGCTCCAGAGAGAGGAGACCTGGTAGAAGGTTGGGCTGGCCAAGGGGCTCTGACCATGCAGGCACTCATGAGCTATCCCTGCAAAGCATGGGACAAGCAAATCACTGCAAGAGATGAAGGTCTGCAAGCCAACATCTCCTTCCCCCATGGATGCCCTGTGCCCAATGCAGATGCAGTTTTGAATCCTTGGTGCTGATGCAGCTCTATGCCCTGCAGGCTGGGCTCTCTCCTGGGGACAAAGAGACACTACCTCTACGCTCTGCAACAGGACAATGGTTCCTCCAGCCTATTTCCAAGTGCAGGTGCTCCAGCAGTGGGGCTCAGCATGGACACATCACAGAACAGACAACAAAGGATGTCCCCAGTGTAACCAGCCTTCTGCCGGGACAAGTAAGCCTCCCATGTGCCTGTGACAGAGACAGAGCAGTCAAGCTTGGCTACCAGCAGCAACAAGACCCCAGTGAAGGGACTTCCATCACTGTGGTATCTATCTCTTTGCACACACATCCATCACATTTCGCTCAAAGCACTAACACCAAGTCGTGCAGGTGACAGGCAAAGACTGGGTCTGAGAGAAGATTTGAATGACGAAGCCCCAGTGAGGGTCATAACAACACCACAGAGCAACAGCCCTGCCAGGTCCACCTGGCTTCTTTTCTTCCCCAAATGCAGCAGCAAGAAGACAAACCTTTGCTTAAGCCACCTGGTTAATGGTTTCTCGCAGTAGAGCCCTGCAGACTCTGCTCTGGTCCTGATGCTCCCTGTAGCCTGTGCCTTGTGCTGCTGCCTGCACTCACCTACAGGCCAAGCACAGAGCCACCAACATTTCCAGTCAGCTGCTTAGCACAAGGAGCATTTCTCCTCTTCACAAACTGCCTGTCATCAAGAAAGAGCCCCAGCACCATGGCATCCCTGTGGCACTGCCAGTACAGCATCCCCCCAGCACTGCTGCCCAGGGCAGGAGGCAATGACTCAGGATGCTTCTCCTGCCCAAAGGCTCCACAGCCCTGGGATTGCTGGAGGAGGGAGGGAGACAGTGTTCATCTTCAATGGCCTCTAAATGTCGCTCATGCCACCAAAGGGAGCAGGGATCGGCGCTGGTGTTAGGCTGCAAATGAGCTTTCACAGTATGGGAGATGAAAAACAAATTTTAAAAGGATTAAATGGGAGAGAGATGGGAGGAGATGGCTCCATGGAGATGAGGGCAGGTCGGTGCTGAGCCCAGCAGGGAGCTGAGGAACTGAGCAATGCTGGCTCTCAGTGGGGGCTATTAACACCCAGGGTGGCTTTGCTTGTGGGCCTGGTGCACAGCAAGGAGCACACAGAGAGTTCTCCCAGCACTGCAAAACACCCTCCCGCTTAGGGATAAGGTGTCCAGAGGGCAGAACAGGCAGAGATGCCTGCTGGAGAGAGCTGAAGTGACAGGGTTGCAGGGAGCAAGGACACAGACACAGGGAGTGATGCAGGAGCATGGGCAGGCAAGCAGGCAGAGGAATGAGGCTGGTTGGAGTCAGTGATGGAGTCATGGATGGACAGGAGCTACACGGGAGGAGGAGAAGTGATTACAGGGCTGGTAGGCACAGCTGCACGTGGGGGGCTCTGTGTGCACAGCGGGACACAGAGGTGTTAGCTCAATCCCACCTGTAAAGTGGGATGGCTTGGTGTCAGGGGAAGGGAGACCAGGCAGAGAGAAGGAGGAGGCAAGGCTCCAGCACATCTGGGCCAGCTGGCTCCAGTCCAGGCAACTTTCTTCAGCTTCGCAAAGCCAATTTCCTTGGAAGTGCTCCTAAAGCCTGGTGGCTCCAGCATTGATACTATCTGGAACGACCCCAAGCAGCTTCCCTATGCACCTGGCTGAAGTGGTAGGGAGCCCACCTCAACCCCACAAGCACCAGAAACCCCTGTTACCTGCCCATTAGAAAGAAAACCTGGCCATGCAACCAGCCAGGGCAGGTGGGAAGAGGCAGCCCACAGAAAAGGCCTGCACAGAGGCAAACCACGCACTCACCGAGGTGTTCTGGCACTGGATGCTGGTGCTGTTGAAGCGCAGGGCAGTGACACGGGTGGTGCTGCCGGGGATGTGGAAGATGCACTCGTAGTTGCGCTGGCCAGACTGCGGCTGGGGTAGGTTCTTGGCTGTCAGGGTGATGGGTTTCACCACACCCACAGGGATGTAGATCTGGGTGGAAGGTAGGATCTGTGGGCAGTCCTGCAAAGGAAACAAGAAGCAGTTGATGAGACGGGAACACTGTGCAGTCTCCCCCAGCACCTCCATGATCCTGTTCTTGGCTGGCAGGCTGGGCAACACACTGCAAAAATACCACCCTGAGTACATGCTTGAGTAAATCCTCATGTGCAAACCCTCAAACCAGCATCTCATGGCTGCTCCTCCCAAAGCCCTGAAGACAGAAGACCACAGAGGAATCTGATGGCAGGGCAGTAGAGTTTTCTACAGCACAGGTGGATTTCAGTGGGAGGTAGGGAGAGCATTCATCTATGGAACCTGTAACCTGGCAATGCAACAGTACCACATTTGGGCTGACTGGTAATGAGATGGACTTTAACGCCATCTTTGCAGTCAATGTTTCAGGGTTAATGCCCATTGGGCTATGCATTGTCATGCTCCCTCTTCCTGCTTCCCTTACAGCCTGCATCCCCCTCCTTCATAAGTGGACAGAAAAGCTTGAAGTGGGCAGGACCAGCTCAAAGCGCTGTCACCCCAACCAGCCCATCTGCAGGCTGCCCAGCAGACAGTGCCTCCGGCCAGGGAATGCTGATGAGTCCAAGCTGGAGAGGATGGCACCACCCTGCCGGCCCCCTGCACTCCCTGGGGAAGGAGACATCGGGAGGGCAAAGCACTCTACTTTTAATAGCCGCAGGCTCCCGGCTGCTCCAGCAGAGCTGGTGACTCTAGATGTGCAAAGCACAGGGGAGCAGGAGGGAGCAAAAATTAATGAGCTCAGGCAGCAAAAGAGCTCTGCAGGCCCGGCAGTGACACTTTGGCAACAGCCTGATGCAATCCCATGTCAGCTTTGCCAACCTGGGCAGAGGTCTCACACCTACACCAGCTACTCCTGGGAGTGTTGGCTTGAAATAACATCAAGAGGGAATAGCATGTGCTGAAACAAGCTACTTTAAAAACAGAAATGAGGTGGATGCAGCCACTCCACTGCTCTTGCAAAGCTGCTGATCGCCACAGCGCAGCTGTGAGGGCAGCCCTCACCCCAAGGCCACCAGCAGCCACATGTGACCGAGGCTGCCCAGCTGCCTCCTGCCACCCCGCAGCAAGTCAGACAGGGCCTTACACAGCACCAGGCTTTATCTTAACCAGTACAATTAATTAACTTTCAAACTATGCAGAGAAACAAGAAAGAAATTCTCTCATTTACCAAATATTAACAGAAAAAACCGACTAGTTTTTGGGTTTTTTACTCTTTGGGTTTTCTGTTCTTCACAAGTCTGTATTCCCCAAAAGCACAATTTTTAAGGGAAAAAATTGTTTATCCCCAAAACATACTAAACAAAACGAAAGCAGAGAGGAACAGTGATATCAGTCCCAACCAAGAGATGGCAAGGGGGCTGGGACAGTCTGGGCACCCTCAGTGTGGCTCTGCCACCTCCCTGCTCCATATCATGGCTGCTTCTCTGCAAAGGGGGGGCTACAGTTGCCCCCCCTTTCAGAATCAGCTCAAGACTCACAGCTGGGAGACACCTCATGCGTGTTGCCATTTCCATGGAATAGCCCCACCACTGCAATTTCATTGTTCCCCACTGGCTCCTGGCTCAGAAGTGCTGTCAGAGGGAGCAGCCTCCACATTCTTGATCCCCCTCCACATTGCAGGGGGACCCCTTGGGTGGCACACACTCAGCAAGGATTAGCTCCTGGCTCATCCTCCAACCTCCTCATTTCTCAGTAATTATTGCCACCAACCCAGTTGGGGTGGTGGCTAAGTCCATGCCCCTCAGCTGGGCTCACCACAGCAGGACTGGTGCCCAGGAAGCACAGCAGGCATGTGTGTCCCTCTCCCCACACAGGCAGGTGCGCTCGTTCTGCTGAGTTGCAATTTGAGTCAAATCCCCCTGTGATGTCACATGCTCCACATCTGCCGGCAGAAGTGTCTCATCCAGCAAAAATGTCAGCCTGCGCCCAAACAGGAAGCACCTGGTGCTGGTGGGCGCCCAGGGTGCCCAGAGGGGTGGGGGCATAGGGACAGCTCATTTCCCCTACAAGCAAGTCCAACTGCTGACACAACTTGCTCCACTATTGCCCAGTACTTCCAACCCTCCGGAACACTCTGCACAGCCCACAAAGCTCTGTATCCTGCCAAAAACAGCCCCTCCTAGCACAGTACCAGGTCCCAGGATCAGGGAGCTATGAAGGGATGGGACAAGCAGAAAAGCAAGACCCCAACATGCACAAATCACCAGGCATTGCACTGCTTAGATTTTCTCCTTGAAAACCATTTTTTCTAGCTGGATAAGAACGTGACATGGGTGTCCAGGTTTGTCTGGAGAGGTGAGAGCTCTAGAGTCACACTGCAAATGCTGCAGTCTGGGTTTCTCTGGCAGTTCTTGGCTCCAGCTGAAAGGCTGTACCATCAGCAAAGATGAGATAAATACAATCTGGGACTGGGCCTGACTCCATCTTTGAGGTTCCCTCACAAAGTCCTCAGCCATTCTCACTGGTGAGGAATGAAGAAGCTAAACCTGCCTAAGTTGAACCAATATGCTTGGTCCCTGCAGTCCAAGAGCCTGTCACCCTCCACAGCATCTCTGTGTCAGCAAGGGCTGTCACAGAAGAGCTAGTTTTTGGAATGGAATGCTCCAGTGTCCATCACTGATCACCCTGTGGTCACCACCATGCACCCCAAGTGGGAAACAGTGAACAGCAGCCTGTGCTGCTTCATCACCCCTTCCCCAGCCCTGTAAGCACAATGAACAAGTCACAGAGGAAGGTGATCTCTGGAGCCCAGGCTTTAAAGCCACCACAGCCAGAGGGCAGGGACATCCTTCCTGCTGTCATATTCCCAGGCACATTTACATGAGTGGTGGCTCTACCCACACACCATTCCAGCCATGTCACCCACAGAAATCCAGGCAAATATCTCTGGCATACCCAGGACAGAGTGCCATGGGTCACTCTGTGTTTTCCTACAAAACAGCCACTTTCCCACCCAGGAAACTGTGGTGAACCACCCGTGGGAAGCAGCAGAGACGGAGTTGAGCACTGTTGTTACCCTCTGTCCCTGTGTCTCCTGACCAGTGCACACCACACTCCAGCCAATACAGACAGACCAAATCCTACTTAAAATAAGAGAGGATGGGGCTGGATGTCTACAATTAACTCAGCCAGTGGTGCCATGGGCTGGCAATAAGCCCACCCACCCACCACACCAGCCTGCTGGGGACTGGGATGGCCAGGGATGGGGACAGGATGTCTCATCCCAGCCTGGTCACAGAGCCCACAGCAGCGGCTGGTCTGAGAGTGTCTCACCATCCCTGCTGGGAACGGCTGAGGCCACACCAATGTGCAAACAGGCTGAGCCAAGCACTCCAAACCTCAAGCCAGGCACTGCTCCAGGTCCCAGTGTGGCCAAAAGGTCTGCTGGGGGACACCGTGCCCATGCTCAGAAGTGACACAAGTTCCTGAGCAGCTGGTACGTGGGAGAGCTGTGCATGTCCCAAAGACAACACTGCTGTGGGGGTACAGCCAGATGCTTTTGAGTTTGCCTGGCAGGGAGGGGGACAGAGCCCAGCAGCCTCCCTATGCCCTCAGTGAATGGGCAGATGAGAACCACTGGGCCTGGACACCACGTGCTGTGTTTGCAGAAGCAACGCTAGGACTGGCTGGAAGCATGACCTCAGGAGCAGGCTTTAGGATGCCTGGGATAGGCAGATCTTCACCATACGTCTTCAGGGCATAAGCTAGGAAAAAGCTTTTTCTGATCTTCTCACGTTAATGAATCCCCTTCAGGCAGCAGGACCCTTTCTGCTGGGTTCATTCACAGGCAATGGGAAATGCAGGTAAGTTCAACTGGAGCCCCCTTCCAGAATAAGGACAGAGAAAAACCTCTCCTTCCCATAACTCTCCCTTCAGGACCCAAATCATCATTTACTGCAGAGCCAGCAGTGGCCTGCCAGACCTTCAGACCCAACCCAAGCAATCAGCAATGCTACAACAGGCTGGGGACACCAGGACGTCCTGCAAACACCCTGCCAGTGACAGGTTTCCCCAGTGGGTGGCACGGATGCTGTGCAGGATGAATCCCCACAAAAGAAGTTGTTCTTTAGCAAAGCACTTGAGGAGAAGAAGAAGGCATGAGGTGCAGCAAAACGGTTTGTTGTACAGATTGCAACCTTCCCTCTCTGAAAACAAGTTGTTCTGCAATGACAGTTCAAGCTTGCTCCCTTCAAAAACATCAAAGGAAAATGTTTTAGCGTCTCTGCCTTTGTTTTTCCTTTCATTCAGCCTAAAGTGCTCCCGGCTGAACCCAACTTCCCAAGCTGCCTCTCCACAGCCACGCAGCCTCTCCCTACCAGCACACAGTCCCAGTGGCATTTTCCATTCCTCCCTCACTGCTTCTCAGGCAGTCCTAGCACCTCAAGCAAGGCAGTGGGAATAGTTTCCAAAGCGGACTAAGCCCTTCCCAGTAGGGCAAGGGGCCACAACAGCACTGGGACAGGAGAGGGGCGCGGTCTCACATTGCCTTACCTCAGAGAGCTTGACGCGTCCCTCCAGGAAAGAGCAGTCGGCAGCATTGTGGGTGCAGATGTGGCGGTACTTGCACCAGTGGCAGGGGAAGGAGCCATTCACACAGGACAGGCAGCTGCAGAGACAGAGAAGTGGGCAGCGTCAGGGTAGCACCAAAGCAGAGTCCACAGGGGCACTTCTTAGGATGCTTCAGCAGGACTGCATCCATAGGTGATTCTGTATCTCTCGGTGGAAAGGACCCCCCATCTGTGTGGCAAGAACTGTGCACTGGCAGGCTGGGAGGGGAGATGTCACACACCCCAAATCCCCAGGCTTTGCCCATGGTAGGGTGAGGGGAAAAGGTTTGTCTGACACCACAGGGCTTGTGGGTTTGTGTCCCAGACAGAGTGGCCACACTTCCTCCTCTGCTTGGCAGGCTGACCCTGCCCACCCTGCTCTGGCAGGGGCCAAGCTCCAGACTTTGGGAGCTTTATTTGGGTTCACTGAAAGGCGATTTTAGCAATAAGCAGCAGAACAAGAGCTCTGCACTGCAGGGGAACAGGGGATAAAGGGCCAGATTAATGCACACTCATTGAGAGGAAAATTATAACTGGCGAAAGGTTGGGTCAGATTAACATTTCGGGACTGTAGTGCCTTTCAGCTGCTCACAATAGGTTGTGTGTGACCCCCTCCCTCAGCCCCCTCATCCCCAGCCCTCTGCAGTCGTGCGTGTGTCTCTGCGCTTCCACCCCCTCCCTCCAGCCCCAGACACTTCCGTCTCTCTCCCTAGCCTCCTCTCCAGCCTCTTTGTAAAGGCTCTTGCTCCCCTCTCCCTGTCTCTTCTGGGGGATATGCTCAGGCACCCAGGGACCTGATGCCTCTCCCTGACACAGGAGGGGACACACAGAGTTACTTCTTGTGCAACCATTCACAGGAGCGGCACCCCAACAGCCTGTCCCTTTGCTAACCCGCTCAAAAGCACACCCTCCCAGCACACAAGGCATCCCTGTTTGCACACACAGGGCACCCTGTGGCCCCCCACAGCCAGAGGGCGGCTTTCAGGGTTCTCATCCCCATGAGGAGGAAAGGGGTCAAGCCCTGTCCACCACACTGTCCTGGGGTGGATAGCAGCCAGGTTCCAGATTTAGTGCACAAGCCTTCATAGGGCAGGTCTGCATCAGGCATTTCTGTGCAGTCCAAGATGCTCTCCCAAGGAGGAGATGAGAGAGCTGCTGAGGCATAAGCTAAAAAGCAGTAAAAATAATCAGCCTGGCTTTAATAAAAGAAAAAAAGGGAAAAAAAGCAGCAGTACTAGTTTTCTCCTTAGAAGACTCACACCTGCTCTCACTGATCCAAGCATCTAAAGGATCAGGCCCAAAGCAATTATATTTAAACAAAGACAGGCTTTTTCCCTGAATGTAGCGCTGGCAGGAGGCAGGCAGCCCTGCCCAGCCCAATCCTGCTCCTAAATCACAGCTACCTCTCTGCCTCTACCCCTGGGAAATGACAGGAAAACACAGCATCACCCTGTAAGGCAGGAGAAACACACTGTTGGAGAAGAGATCCTTGGTAGCAGAGCCTGGCATACTGAATCGCTCGCCCTCCAGCAGACTTGTCACTTTGGAGGTGTGGGGACAGCACACGAGAGAGCCACAGGGTGAGGGCAGCCCAGGGTGCAAACACATACCCAGGGCTTCACAGGGCCACAGCTACTGGCTCGCCCTGGGGTTTCACACAGCATTGCATATACAGCAAGAGCTTCCCAAATCCATGTGCACACACTAAGGAAATATTTAATTAAGCTGCTTGCAAAGGGGGCTGGAAGTCATTTCCATGTTTCGCTCACATTTTCACTTCCAAATGAACAGCCCTTTTAGCTTTACCCACAAATATGCTAATTGAGATGCTCCTTATGCAAATATATGCAATTTTATTTCAGCTGCAGAGATTCAACTTAAAAGCAGAGCCACAACCTCCTATCTCTGGTTGCTTTGATGGAGGGAGATGCAGAGGGTGCGGGGGGTGGGGGACACAAACAAAGCCAAAGGACAGCTCCTGTCCTCCTGGTAAGGTCTCAAGTAGGACCAGTGGACAGGCAGATCCAGGATGTGGATGGGCAGGACAGGGAACACACATGTTAATTCTCACGGGAACAGCACAGCCACAGAGAGGTCATGTATGAAAGAAGCACAGTACAAGCAGTCACAGGCAACATACTGGGCCATAACTACCAAACCTCCCACAAACTGTCCCCCTACCTACAAAAGGAGAGATTTTCCAGTCCCCAGGTCTTTCGGAATCTGCAAATAGGCTCCCCAGTCCTGTTTCCACCACTTCGCAAGGCACCTCAAAGCAGCTGGGTGAAGCTCCTGATGGAGCCCTGCCCCAGGCACCCCAGCCCCAACAGCTGCAGCTCCACTTTGCAGTTCTTCAGGAACAAAGCCAGATCTTGGCTATTTCAGGATCCTCCTCACCTGAGGGTCTCCTATGCCATTTAACTACTGTAAGTCCCAGCTGGTCTCCTGGTCTCCACTTGTCAAAGGATCTCAAGTTATCCTCCACATACAGCCCAATGTGCATGGTTCCCCCTTCCTACTTCAGTCCTCCCAGTTGCTTCTAGCTTAACTGCTCCGTTCCTAAAGCCCCATCCTCATAGATGGTTTTCACACTCTCCCTTCTGCTGCAGTTCTCCATCAGCAATAAAGACATCAAATGCCACCATGAGAGCACTCACCACACACATCTTGCTCCACAGCATCCCTGCTGTGTTTAGGGCCTGTCCGAGTCAGCACCGCCCCGCTGGCCAAAGACTGGACCTGGGTGCCAGTAACACGAAGAAACCCCGTTTCCAGTTTGCCTTGTTCCTGCATGACTGTTTGACCGGTCCAGCTCCCTGAAAGGCTGCCCAAAACTGAGGGCAGGAGCTAAGGCTGCTGGTCAGGCTGGCCAGCGTGGCTGGGGCTGTATCCACAGTGTGTCCATATCCCCGGTGTGTCCGTGTGCCACTGCTGTCTGTTCCCAGCACAGGAGCAGGTTGCTCAGCAGCATGATGCCATCTGTGCCGTCTCTCTCCTTCCCACGGTCAGGCACTCTTCCCTCATCACTTCTTGCCTAAGAGGCTTTCATCACTCCTGATAATTAGAGGGAGGCTCTCCTTCATGTGTTGAAGTGCTCCCCCTCCCCATAGCATGCCAGGAGAGCAAGAAGCCCAGCCAGGAAGAAAACTGATGATGGGGGTGTGGTGCAGACGCAGACCCACAGCCTGCTCCCCATCTGCCTCCTCCCCAGCCCTGCAAGGTGACAGGTGGAGATGAAGCCCAGGCAAGGCAGGGGGGAGGGGGTCAGACCCACCAACCATGGCCCCCTTGCCTCCTGATGTCCTCATGGAAGAGTAGTGGCACCAGCCTCACAGCAGTGTTTCAGGATCACTCTGTGCCAAGTGCCCCATCTCAAAACAAGTCCAGGCTCACTGCTGGCCTGCAACCTTCCCCACCCAAAACAGGCATCCCTGCAGGCAGCAGAGCAGCTCTGCTCACTTCTGAGTGTCCCAGGAACAAAGCCAGACCCTTCCCATAGCCCCCACGCTTGCCCAAAATTCACTACACAGCTGGCTCAAGACCTCCCAACACTGTTCCCCTCCTCTTCCCTAACTGATCCCAAACTTGGTAAGGCCGTGCTAGGGAAACACCTGGCATGGCTGCAGAAAAACAGAGGTGTGAAGAGGGCAAAAGGACAGTGAAGAAGCCTCTCCAGGGTGGGTGCAGGGCCACAAGCACCGCTGGAGGATGAGCCCAGACCCAGGGGTGGCTTTGGGGACCGAGTCCTTGCTGGATGTACACTCGGCTCTGCAAAAGCCATCTCCAGCCACCACAGAGAGGTCACAGCTGTCTCCATGGCTGACCTGAAGCAAAGCTGTAGCTGCTGGGAAGCATGGGGAACCAGCAGTGCTGGGTCCAGGCTCCTCCATCACTCTCCTTCCTTCACTCCCAGCCCCAGGCATGTCATGTGCCTGAAGGAGCACAGAGCTCTTTAGCACACTGAACAGTGAGGACAGAAAACAAAAACAGCATCCACAGGAGTGAAAAAAGCCTGAGCAGGAAACACAAGAGGGACAGGAGGTGCTAGCATTGCACACACATACACACAGACACTGAGGCTATTTCCATGAAGTAGTGCGTTCCTGAAGGAAGGACGAGGAGCAAAGGTCAGGGAGGAGGGATGTGTTAAGTTGAACGGCACCAAGAGCAGATCAGGGGAGGTCCATTAAAGAAGGGAAATTATAAACACAGTGCTGATGAAAACAGCATCTGTGCAGGCACAGCACAGCCGCCTGTGAGCCCCCCAACTGCTCCTCAGACGTCCTCTTGGCAGGAGGATGCATCCTTAGTGAATACTCAGCTCCTGCATAGACTGCATCTGGAGCAGCAGCTGTCAGGGCTGAGGGGTTGAACTGCAGTGCCTTGGGCTTTATATCCATCTCTCTGCCCCAGGGAGAGGGGGAAATCCTGAAGAGGAGCTGTGGGAAGAGACAGTCAGTATTCCCCCAGCCCCTACACAGACCTACAGGCAGCTTCCTGACTAGTGCCCAAACCCAAAGTCAGGAGAGGTATGAGGTAGGAGGTCAACTCTTGCTTCCCTCCATCCCTGCCCATCTCAGTCCACTTCTGCCCGTAATTTCGTCATGAGTCCAGTGCACTTCCATCCCTGCTGGGTTTTGCCAAGGTCCTTACTCACAGGGTAATGGCTGGGCATGCTGACCCACTACAGGATGGTCCAGATCATCCACCATCACGCTGCAGGATTCAGAATCATGCCCTGGCATTTAAGGTAATTCTCCTGAAACACCCTCAGCTGCCTCCCCTCACTGAAACACAATACCAGGCTGTACCAGCCCTCCTCATTCACAACAAACATGACATAAACCAAGTTATGCCAAGCTGTCTCTGGGGCCATCCTACAGGATTTTCCACCTGCCCTACTCCAGGAATACACAGGGATCTGTTACCACCATGCAGCTCAGCCATGCAAACTCAGACACACTCACTCAACTGCTTGCAGCCATCTGTCCATGCCTTTGAAAGCAAAGCATCTGTAAGCATCTGGAAACAAGCAGCACTGGGCCAGCAGAGATGCAGCCACACCATGTGCAGGCAGGTGGAAAGGCTGCAGTGAGGAGCATAGTGGCATAAGGACTGGCATCATCTCACAGGTACCAGCAGGTGCCTCAGCCCTGCCTTACTGGCACAGCCCCACTGCTCCCAGCCCTTGGGACGCACATTAAAATCCCATTTACTTAATGAAGGCTTATAGGGAAAGCCTCACCTGTAGGATAGAGCCATGGTAGTGCCACATCGCTCTGGCCTGGAGGAGTCAGAACCATTTGGGGAAGTCTGCCCTTGCTCCAGCCTCTGAGAAATTCAGCACCCCACAGATGATGGGGCCTGAGTGTCACAGCTGTCACATTGCAATGGCTGGACATGCTGGCAGCAAGTCTGATAATGCACTGGGCATGCTGGTGCTTGAAAAGACAGCAGCACTGCAAAACCTGCCCACAAAATTGAAGGAAGCACCAAAGGCTCTCATCTTCTTCCCCATCCCACTCCACTTGCCAGCTCCCTTCCCACAGCTGCACTCTCCAAAAAGCCAAACCACAACAGGATTTATGAAACAGAGTTTCCAGAGGATAAATCCAGCAAGGAAACACGGAAAGAGCAGGAAGACATGCATCTTAGTATTCCCTGGAATCACTCACTGGCTTTCAGTGAGGATTCCCCACTCACCCACCTCACCAGCAAGTGCGGGCACTGCCAGAGGCACGCAGGGAGCCTGGTGTTACATCTTTATCTTGAAAGGGGACTGATTTCCCCACAAATGCTTTGAAGAGGGCGTTGAACACTGACAAAGATGACCTCAATATCTGCCCACGCAGGAGTTGGACTGGCTGATTCATTAGGCAATCAAAGGTGCTGAGTGGTCTTTAAACGCCTGCATTTGATCGGTGTCCCACTGGAAACCCCCAAGGGAATCCACCCTGGTCCATGCCACAGCAGTTTTCATCCTGTCCTCCACAGCAGGAACCAGAGCCTGTCTCTAGAAGATGCAGGGGAGCCTGCATGGGCAACCCTGCTTCGCTGCCATGGGCTGGCAGCAACCCTCAGCCACCCACATCCCCCCTTCCAAGGGCCCCATTTCTCTGCGTCAAACTCTTGGTTTCCACTCCCACATTCAGTTCATCTCCCATAGCTCAGCCAGAAGCATCCCCTACCTGATGCACGAGCCTTTAGCAGCAAGATGGCCAAAAGATGCCACTTACTGGAAATACCTGCCTGAGTCCCATGGGAGCCCTGAGTCTGCTGGGGTGTGGTACACAAAGCTGGGACCCCCAGAAGCTTCCCAGGTGACTCTGCTGGAAAGGAATGGAGTCCCAGAGAGAATACAAGTCCTGGACCAGGGCTTTCAGGGACCCTGCACAAAGTACCTCATGAGTCAGTGATGCCAGCCTGTGAAGGGCACAATCTCACACAAGTGACACTATGTAATCCTGCTGTAACAGATGGGACATCTATGGAGCTCTACCTGGAAGGCAACCCCTCAGTCTAGATCACCACAGCCAAACATTCAGGCAGCACAATCCTCTCTGTCCCCTCCTTTACTGTAAGAGAAGGGATCAGATGTATCCTCCCTTCTGCAATCCCTCCCTGGACCACAGAGGTTCAAGGCCTTGAAAATGCACAGGAAAAAGAGTTTTGCAAAGTGATGGGAAACAAGAGAGCTGGGATGATTGCACAGCAGCAGGACCAGACCCACAGCCTGCAAAAGGGCTTCAGCAGCACGTTTTCCTGATGTCTTTTCAGACGTCTGCTGAAAATAAGAGGGGTCAGACTCTCCCCAGTGTACACAGTGAAGCTGCGTTGACTTCCCTGGAGCTACCCCAGCTGACATCAGCAAAGAGCTGCCTTATAATCCTTCCATCTCTCCACAACCATCTGAAAAATCTCACCTAAACATTTCATCCTCAGCTGAGAAATGATTCGACACGCAGAACTCTGGCTTCCAACCAAAGCAAAACTGCCCAAATATAAAAAGAAAACGTAATGCAACGCACAGTGATCAGAGATCTTCACAGGAAAAACATTAGCCTCATGGAAAAGCATATTGTTCCTAATACAGAATTTATCAGGCTGACGTATAGATTTTCCTCCACAAAATATGAAACCTGGATCTGGAAGGCTATTAACTCCAGAGAGATCCATTAAAGACGCCTGTCTGCAAATGGTATTTAAAAGTATTGCATCATCCCAGGAGATATTGTCATGTTCTTTGGCTATGAGTCGACTGCAGGTCATATAGTTAAAACTATCTTCAAACCCTAAAACTCTTGACATAAAAAAAAATAATAATAATGTTCACCAGCCTAGAACATGGACTTTTCTATCAGCTCCAACTGAAACCCATAAATATTAATGCATCCATAATTAGCCTTTTTAAATAATGCATCCAAAATTAAACATCAACGCAGTAATAAATCAGTCAGCGTCTTTGTTGTAGGTTTGTTTGAGGGGGATAGGGTTTCTTTTCCCCCCTCTGTGTCAGGCACATAAAATAAAATGCCAATTCCCTTACCACCTCTTCCCAATGGACTGCTGATCGGACCAAATCTGATACCATTTTCACTTAAAAGTCATCTTTCTTTCATTTAGAAGAATAAAAGTCAGATCTGCTTTTTGATTTGCAAAATAATGACATGCAGCCAGCCCGAGCCAAAGCTGAGCTAATGTTATTGAAACTACAGGACATGAAGGGAGACAAAGCTCATCTCAGAGTCAAGGTGAGGGCGAAAGTCAAGTTTGCAAACTCTCTCCGCCCTCGCCAGCACAGTGCTCCCAGGAGCAAGGAGAGGGAGGGCAGGAATCCCTGTGATACAGGAGGCTTGCAGGGGCTCACCTCTGACACATCCTTCCTGGAGCTCACTGCAAATGCCCAGTCAGGACGCCCACATCTCACCTGCTTTTCCCTGATCAAAGTGCAAACAGGCTTTGGAGGAGCAAACTCCAGCAGAGCCCTTGAGCCAGGCTTAACACTTTGCAAAAAGTGGGTCCAAAAGAGATCACTGGGCATTTGCTTATCTATAATTACTAATCAGCTGGCATGTCACCATCCACGGGAGGTTTCTGGCAGAGTAATGAAAACACTTGCATTCTTGAGCTCCAAATTCTTTGCCCAAACACACCCCAGCATCAACTCCAGTGGTCTCACAGCACAGACATCGCCCACTGCTGAAGCACAGTGTCCACAGTTGCTCATCAGAAACTGTGATTTGAGACTTTAGACACTCTGCTTAGACAGCACATCAACAATCCACACCTCCTCTATTTTATCAAACGCGTATCTCAAGCTGCCTAAAAACCCTTACAGGAGTAGATTTCACAGCAGCCTGACAAGAAAGCAAATTCACCATTACTTCCAGTTAGGAAATTCTTGTGTAAACGCCCCAGGACATGCAGCATGTTCCATCCCATGTTGCTGTAACTTTCCAGCTCCCTCTCCAGCAAGTCTGGGAAGCAGGTACTGTGGCAGGAAAATACAGGCTTCTCCTTTTGCATTGCCAAGCCACTCCTACTAACTGTTTCCAGGAATAACAAGACGCTTGGCATTTTCAGTCACATGGACTGATTGCTACAGTTTGCAATGCAGTAAATTCACTTTTTCTTTCAAAGTTTTGCCAAACCCAAAGCCCCGGTTTTATGTGAGCTTCTGCCCTGATGCTACACATTCCCACACCCCCAAACCAACTGTGGGTGCTCTGGTCACCATTCCAGTTTACGTAAGCAAAAGGAGGAGGCTTCTCACTATAAACACCACTGTACTCAACTGTCCTTTCCTCTTGCAACATCAGCACCCAGAAAGCCGAGAACTCACTCTCCCAATTTCACACCATCCCACCAATCTGTTCCCAGAGCCCTCCCACAAAGTCCAGGGCACTTACGACTGATGGACGCTGCAGTTGTAGAAAACAAAATCCACAGAGGCAAATTTCTTCCCTGTCTCCTTGGATTTCAGGTAGAGCTTCACCACTCGCTTGTCCCCTTTGAGAGACCCAGGCAGAAAAAGGCATCAGAAAGGATACAGTCCACAGCCCAGAATTCAGCCCAAGTTTTGTGATAGGCTGGAGAGAGCTGGGCATCCCTACTCAGTCCAGTTAACTAACAAAATCCTCCAAATGTTGCAATAAAAAGAGATATTCATTCACCCCCACTCAGACACCAAACAGGACAGGAGAGGCCAAGTGCAGCTCTGAGCCCCTACAGCTAAACACAACCTGCTGCCATAGAGACCGCTACCTTGGGTTGTATTGGTGGTACTGAAGGGGGATTTAACAGTTCTGGGGTCAGAAGAATGCCCTAGAGCCTATAGCCACCTACAGCACATCTGCCCAGGAATGGCCCACAGGTGGAAATGGGGCCAGGGTACCCAGGAGTGATCAGCAAGTGGAATCACAAAGTAGTTTGATTTGGAAAGACCTTAGGAGTCATCTAGTTCCAACTCCCCTGCCGTAGGCTGTGCCCAAGTAGCTGTGTGCATGGCTTGGAGGAAACCAAGGACCAGCCTCCCACGAGCAGCAATTCTTTCTCCTCCTGCAGCCTGAGAACCCAACTTGGGTCCAGATCCCAAGACTGGAACTGCAGTCACTGGAGGACTGTGCTCCTCTACATCTCCCTGTGGGGCAACACATGGGACAAGGTTTGTCTCAACCTTTTTTCCCGACCCCCAGGCACAAACTCACCACGGCCCCTGGTGATGGGAATGACGTCCTTGGCAGAAGGAGAGCTGCAGTAGATCTTCCCATCCTCAATACGGCTCTCAGATTCAGTGAAGTCTTCGAAGGAGCAGTTGACTCCTGCTGAGAGGTCTGGGACATTCCAGGCCTGCAGGACCAGCTGGGGAGGAGTGGCAAGAGCATCAACACAGAAAACTGGCAAAAAAACTCCTCTGTGTCTGCTATGTGTAAAACTAGCAAAAACACCTCCTCTGTGCTATGTCCAAGTCCAGCAAACAGAAAAGACCAGCAGTACAATCCCTCCTCTGCCACCACACATGGTGGGGAGACCTGCTCTGCACTTTTGCAAGGGAGCCTTATCCCTCTATCTCCCTGCTCAAGCAAAGAGCATGGATTTAAATGGGTTAAGAGATGGAACAGCTCACAGCCTCCATCCTCTGCCCTTGCCATACCACAAGCCATTACACCTCATCTCTCCACAGAGACCAAGAACAGCGTCAGGGCTCAAGTGTGTTTCACAGAAAGACACCCACTCCATGAGAGTCGAGGAGGGGATGAATCCACCTCTTCCTTCACAAAGTCATCCCCAGGGTCAGCAGTTCTCACTTTACAAAATGCTTGCCTTATTTCTAATTTGAATTTTTCACAGCTTCCAGCCATTAATTCTTGTTATGCTTTGCCTTGATAGATTAAAAAGCCCTTTAGTCCCTGATATTTGCTCCTTGTAAAGGCACTTATACTCTGTAATCAAGTCACCTCTTAATCTTCTTTTTGATAAGCTAAGCAGATTGAGCTCTGGAAGTCTCTCACTGCAAGGCATTTTCTTCAGCCTTCAACTCATTTACATCATGTTTACAGGAGGTTTTCAGTCTCTCCCTTTGAAAGCTGGACTCCAGCCCAAGCACAGCATTCCCATGTCAACCACCCCAGACCTCTGTGCAGCATCCTGCCATCAGTAGGGAGATAACTTCCCCAGGGGAAAAGCACTGCCCAGCTCTAGGCTTTACTCAAGGAGCATCAAGACCCGCACAGTGAAGGCTCAGTCCCGGCACCACTTTCCGGGACACCAAGTGAATCTCCATCCATGTTTAACTTTTGACTTGGCAACATCAAACCCCAATTTCTCTGCTAAACTAGCCACACTCAAACCCAACCACTCTGAAGGACCTCTCACCCATTCCACCCTCCAGTCTCAGCATCCCAGCAGGTCCCATCTGCATCTGTATCACATTTATCTTCACTTTACCAAAGAACATTCACCCCTGCAGAAGTGCTTTCCAAACTGTTTCCATCCAGTGACAATTCCCCTCTGACGAGGACTTTTTAAGATCTGTCACAGAGCCAGTTCTTAATCCACTTAACACTTGCTTTATCAATATTGTATAATGCTAATTTTTAATCAGAACGTTGTGTTGTACCGAGTCAAATGCCTTGTAGGAGCCTAAAGACATCACATCCCCACAGTCCCTCTTCTAATTCAAGTCATAAATTCATCAAAGAGCAAAATGTGGTTTGTCAGACATGAAACCACGCTGACTGGCATAAATTATATTCCCACCCTTAAATCTTTATCAGGTGTATCCTGCATCTGTTCTTTTTCTGAAATCCAACTAAAACAATCTCTGACCACTTGGTCCTTTCTGCATCTCAGAAAAAAAATGAGCACTTTTTCTGTTTCTAGGGCTTTTCTCAACATTCAATTATTTATTATAAAGTCATATTATTCCAAATAGCCTCAGGCCACAGAACTCCTTAGCTAACTTTTTTAGGATTCCTGAGTGCCAGATAGCCAGACCTGGCAGTTTATTACTAGTATATGCTGTTTCTTATTCTCTTCATGGCGCTAATGGCCTGGAAAATACTTTAGGGAAGTCCATCATCCTTTCTGTCTGCACAGAGAGAGAGAGCAACAAGTTGTGCATCAAAGTCTCATCCCAAAATATCTATTTCAGGCCAGGGTCAGAGACAGGTTATTGAACTAGATAAATCGCTGGCCACGAATGGCATTTCTAATGGTCGTGCTTGTATTATGGAGAAATATTTATTGCTCAGTTGTGTCTTTTCTGAATAATCATCAACTGGTTTATTATCTCCATCAATATGGAGCCAATGGCCAGACCTCATCAATGCCCTGCACTTTGCTGTGTTTTATTTGTCTCAGACCTCTCTTTCCCTTTCTCACTATTTGTCACATAGCCGTTAGTTATTTTTAATTGCCACCTCCCTGGCCACTGCCTCCAGAGGGTCCAGAGGTGGATGTGGTGCGAATCTGAGGGGAGCAGAGGTGGCTTACCGGGACCTCCGACATGGTGACCGAGATGTTCTTGGGCTGCACCGTAAGCTGGACGCACTGCCGCAGGTTGGAGGCGAAGCGCTGGGGCTCATCCGCCCGCTCGCACCGGTCCTTGCGCGAGCATCTGGACAGGGATGAAACCACAGCAGTGAGGATGAGAATCCCACAGGGTCCTGCATGGCTTTGGGCTGACACCATGGCAAACAGATTGTTTGGCACAGAGATGATGCCCAGGTAGGGATCTTGGGTGCCCAAGGCCCCTTTAGGCACTCTGCTCTACCCTAGGACTTCTGGAGGTGTTTTATATTACAGGCACAAGGATGGTGAACCCAGGAGTCCATGGGCAGGATTAGCAGGCCCTGTCAGCATCTTTACCATCCATGGATACTCCTAAGCACAGTCCAGGAACTGTGGGAGGGGATGACAGACCCCTTGGACCACTCCACCCCTGTGCATTTCAGAAACAAAGTGCAAGGAGGGGATATCCCAAAGACACCAGCAGCGAGGACAGACACATTTTGCCAACTGTAGAACACTGGCATGGCTCCAGGGACAATCCTGTAGTACTTACATGTTGTGGAGGACACACCAGCCACAGTGGGGGTCCCGGGAGCCCAGGCACAGCTCACAGCTCTCATACTGCTCACAGCTCTCCACTGGCACACGTGTCACCTGCAGGGCACAGGCACAGAGTGAAGGGGGCCACGTTGCATGTTTCCCTGCTGAGCCCACACCTTGACACTACAGAGACAGACCCAGCACAGACTCACCCCGGCCGGTTAGTGGAGAGGCAGAAGCAAGGAGCAAGCTGACCCCTCACTGTTGCCCGCTCCTCTCCCAGGCCCAGGCAGCACATTTGCAGGCAACACATCCACCTCAGAGATGCTTTTACTCTAACCAAGCTCCTTTCAATGTGTCATCTTTGCAGGGTTTGGGAGTGGGCTGTGCAGGCTCAGCCCCACACCAGCTCCCAGTGCTGGCCAGGCACCCCACAGCTGCTGCAGCCCTGCTCCAAAAGGGTTACCACTCCTTTATTAATTGCTCCTCTAGATTTGATTAAATCCCCTCATTCTCCGAGCCCTTCTAGCTCTGTTACAACTGTTCATTTAATTACTTTCCACCAGCATTCTGATAACACCAAGCGTAGTAGGGAAGAGAGTGGGCTTTATTAAAGACAGGGGAAGAGAAGAGGGGTGACAGGGAGCGGGTGCAAGGAGCTGTCTATTCATCCGCCACAAGGAGCCAGCAGCACCGAGCAGCTGCCCAAACTCCCCACACCTGTGCCTCAGTTTCGCCACTGCTCCCATGGGGCAGGACTTACTCGTTAATTAAAACCTGCGAACTTCTCTACTGAAGGCTAAACCCGGAGTGTTGTCCTGCCTCACAGCCCACCGGGACTGTGTGATGACTAAAGGGCTGGGATATGCTGGCCAACCAGTCCCCCTGGGGTGCATAGTGATGAGGATATCTGCAGTGTTCCCTTTTGTTATTCCCTGACATTCCTTCAGGCAGGTGGTGACAAGGGCATAGGCAGCAGGTCCCCTTCAGGCAGACCTTGCACAGGCAAGTGCCAGCTCCCAGCAACTGTGGTGGCCCCTGGGGGAGACCCCCAGTCTAGGTCAGCATAACTGCCCCCTCAGCATCCACTTCGGCAACATCTCTCCCACAAAGGAGAGGCTTAGCTGAGCCCGTAGTGGGACAGAAACACATCCAGGGACAGAAACACAGCCCAGGACAGTGGCAGGAAGGAGCCCAAATGCAGTTTCTACCCCACCCCCCCCGCCCTGATAACCACAGGTGTCCGGCAGCAGAGCAGAAACCAGAGACAGGCACTGAGTAGAGCAGGGAAAGGGCTCTGCTGTCCCCACAAAGCTGTCTAGACAAACCCACGGCCCTGCTCCAGCATCCTTTCCCCTCCCAAGCCCCCGGGCTGGTAGCCAGGAGACTGTTACTCTCCAAGCTCTGCTTGCTGTCCCACTCGCACACAGCTCTGGCTGGGCGGAGGAAGGAAGGTGCTGTGAGATGCAGGCACACCATGTCCCAGCATGGCCACACTGTGTCACTCCACCAAGCATGGCATGTGTCCCTATTGACACCAGATCCAGAAAGTGTCACCATCATGGCATGAACCCCCTTCCAGTGCAGCCCACAGATGGATGAACTCACACCAGCAGTCCTCCTACAGGTCGTGGATCAAGCAAATGCTCACAAAGACAACCAAAACTTCCAACATGAGCCCAGACTGTGCTGCCAGGATGGCAGGACTGGATCCACGTTAGGTCTGTATCTCCAGTTGGCTCAGCATGAGCAGAGGCAGGGACCAGGAGGTGCACACAAAGGGTCTTGGGGTGCACCACCCCATGGCCCCTCTGCCTTGTCATGCAAAAGCAACTGTTCCAGAGGAGAAAAAGTCGTTTACAGCAAGGAGCTCCTGCTAACCTGCAAAACCCTTGCTCAGGAGAGGATGGCCAGAATAGGGAGGAGGTTTATGGGCAGCCCCTTGCAGCAAGGGAAGGATCAGGAAGTCCTTGGTCCCCAGGGACCATGGAAATTTCAGGCAGCTGCTGCTAACAATTAATGCCTCAAGACAGTGTTTCTGCAGAGAGGAGCAGGGAGGAGCTGTCCCAGGGTCCTAGGCATCCCCAATCCCAGGAAATAAAGGATAAACCCCACGAGAGACCTGCCCAAAAGGCTTTCCTGCACACAGGACTGCAGGCTGGGGCTGTCGTGTGAGCTGCCAAGTCAGGAGAGCAGAGAGGCTGCTGTTCCCTCCCCTTACCTGTTTCTCAGTCATGGCGTAGATGTGCTGGCGGTCAGGGCTCAGCACCAGGTCTCGAAGGATGGAGCTGCCCTCATGGGCCACAACATTCTCGTACTGCAGAGCTTGGTGCTTCCTCTCAGCTGGCAAGTCCACCAGGATCTGTGGGAAGAGGAAGGGGGCTGAGCATGATCACACACACACTGCAGTTCCCACCCAGGATGTGGGATATGGAATCTGCCCCACTAAGGATGCCACCCGCTGTCCCACACCAGTGTGGCCATGCTACAGCCCCTGCAGCACGACAAAGTAGCAGCTGCTCTGCAAACATCCCAACCCTTTCCAGAAGATCAAACTGCAATGTCTTCTTCCCTTTGCTGCATTTGTCTATTTGTCTGGTGCATTTGCATGGCATTTGTGCTGATGGCATTCATCTCTCTCCAGGGAGAGGGCACAATCCCTTGTTCTCATGCTGCACCCCCTACCTGCTGTCCTGCTCCCCCACTGTTGCTCAGCCCCAAAGCCCCTCCCACTTGTGGCACAGAGCAGATGAGTCCCCAGCTTGTAGCAAAGCAACAAATCCCATCTTGCCACAGCAGTACCAAAAGCAGCTTGCACACTGCAGGCAGGATGCTGCGGCACACGCAGGCAGGGCTCACATCTCCCCATCCATCAGGGAAACACTTGGGCTCATGATCGGGGAAGTCAAGAGCGTCTCAAGGAAGTTTGGGGTCAACAGACGTTCAGAAAGTGCCTTTGTTCCCTGACCAGGAACACGGCGAAGGATTTAATCCCCTTATGGTTCACAATTACATTAAAGCTCTTCCTAAGTACACCAGTTCCTGGCTGTACCAGTGATAACCACATCAGAAGGCACCATGGGGCTGGAGGCACACACCACACAGGGGCTAAACTCAGCTCTGTTACTTGACATAACCTGATTGCCACCTCTGTGAGCCGGAGATACTTCCTGCTCATGCCACTGATTCCGGCTGTCTCAAGGGAGGCAGTACCAGAGAAATGGCCCAGGGGGTCTGGTCTGCTCCCATGAGATGGGATGGGAACCATGCCAGCACCACATTCTGCAAAAAAACCAGCAGCAGGCAGCAAAGCATCATGCCCAAGATCAGCTCCATGATGTTGCTGGTATACACAGGGACCTGGTCCTGCACCCCCATCTGCAGGACTCAGGATTCTCCACAGCAGAGGGGCAAATCCACTGTGTATTCCACAGCCCTGTCCTGGTTACTGCACCCACTTCCACTGCCCAGTACAGCCATGACCACGCCTCACACCTCCATAGCAGCCACTCCAGCATCCCAGCCACCTCATCTCTCACCTGCAATAAATTGCTGCCAGCATTTGCACAGTTCCCAATCAGTAGGATACGGGTCGGGAAAGCAGGATCCCGGTGTGCAGCTGATTAGCATGGAAATGTATGCAGCTCACAAACAAACCGGGCCCGTTTAATTAGAGCGGCGCCTTTGATTCACTGCCAGCCTCCTGCATGCACCAGCCCCGGATTATTTTTAGGCAGTTTTACAAAACAAATGTATTTAATTAAGAAAGAGACCCCTGAGCAACCAGAGAGTGATGAGTCCTGCATAGCAGTGAGCAAAGGGGCCGCCCTCTCCCCAGGGATGTGGCAACTGGGCTTGCAGGGCCAGGCTAACTCTTCGGAACCCACAGCACAGCCAAAAACACCCTGTATATCCTGCCACAGGACTGAAGAGCCTTCATCATAACTCAAAATGGTCCTGGTACTAACTTGCCTTCTCAGCACCCTTTGCTACACCCTTACACTGACTGTGCTCCCCATCACCCCCACACTTGGTACCACTGTATGCTGGGGAACCCTGAGGTGCCTAAAGCCTTTGCCTGCCCTTTGTGTGGGGGTATCTTTCTGCTGAGGTCCGTGACCATGTTATCTCCTACTCCAAACATCAGAGGAGGTCAAGCTCCAGACACCTGTAGTACAGGGCCACGTGGCACAACTGCCCGGCAGTGTCCCTTGCTCAGCTGTACCCAGCATCACCCCCAGAGGCCAACCCTGACTCTCCACATCTCCTCACAGGTTGCTCCCCTCCCAGCTCTCAGTTTCTCCCCTACAAAGTCCAAGGCAGCTCTCTGGGGAAGGGTAAGAGAGAGTATCTGCACCCCTCCCCAGCAAGGCACCACCTCCCCACCTCACTATGGCACTGTGACAAACACACCTTTCTAATCCTTTTATGGGCCACAGTTGCGGCACAGAATAATCGATATAGTTTTACCCTGGTTCTAAAATAGATCTATGGCTGGATGTCGCGCTGGCAGTAATTTTTAACTAGCGGGGTAATTTCCCCATTACATTATTGCACTGTGCAGTGCTGGGAAAGAGAAAGAGATGTATTAAAAAAACAACAGACATGAAGCACTTCCAGTTAATTTGAGGCTCCAGAAAGAACCTAAAAATACCCTCAGTAGTCAAACGGGGCTGGAGCCCAGCCTGACACACGTCAGGATGTTCAGGGGGGGACCATGCACACTCAGGAACCCTTCTCTCTAGCACCTCTCTCCCCACTAAGGATACTCTGGAGGTGCGTTTGGAATTCAGGAAAATGAAACTTGAAAGACCTGGTAATCAAATTGTTTTCTGGTTGGCCAAAGTGCAGGGCACAAAGGGATATTCTGAGTTAGCTCATGGTAGGAAAACACGTTCTGATGCTCCTCCATAAGCATGAGGAAATCTGAATGTAAGGAAGACTAAAAATCATCTAGTTCCAACTCCCATGTTCCAATTCCCTGGTTCCGCTACACCCAGTTGCTCCAAGCCTCATCCAACCTGACCTTGAACACTTGCAGGGATGAGGCACTCACAACTTCCTTGAATAACTTGCGCCAGTGCCTCACCACCTTTGTAGGGAAGAATTTCTTCCTAATATCTAACCTAAACCTGCAATCTCTCAGTTTAAAGCCATCACCCTTTGTTCTATCACTACATGTCCCTGTTAAAAGTCCTTCTGTGGCTCTCTCACAGCCTCTTTATGTACACAAAGGTGCTCTAAGGTCGCCCCAGAGCCTTCTCTTCTCCTGGTTCAACCACCCCAACTCTCTTAGCCTGTGTCTATAACAGAGGTGCTCCAGCCCTCTGAGCATCTTCATGGCCTCCCACGGACTCACTCCAACACNCCTTTGTTCTATCACTACATGTCCCTGTTAAAAGTCCTTCTGTGGCTCTCTCACAGCCTCTTTATGTACACAAAGGTGCTCTAAGGTCGCCCCAGAGCCTTCTCTTCTCCTGGTTCAACCACCCCAACTCTCTTAGCCTGTGTCTATAACAGAGGTGCTCCAGCCCTCTGAGCATCTTCATGGCCTCCCACGGACTCACTCCAACACTCCTTATGTTGGAGGCCCCAGAGCTGGACACAGCACTGCAAGTGGGGTCTCTTACAAAAGCAGAGGGGCAGAATCGCTTCGCTGGATCTGCTGGCCACTCTGCTTTTGATGCAGCCCAGGACATGGTTGGCTTTTTGGGCTGAGAGTGCACATTGACAGGCCACACTGAAATTCTTGTCATTCAACAATCCCAAGTCCTTCTCTGCAGAGCTGGTCTCGATCCATTCTCTGCCCAGCCTGTGTTTGTTCTTAGCATTGCCCTGACCCAGGCGAAGGATCATACACTTGGCCTTGTTGAACTTCATGAGGTTCACACAGGTGCCTGCTCAGGCCTGTCAAGGTCCCTCTGGATGGCATCCCTTCCCTCCAGCATGTCAACCGCACTACACAGCATGATGTCATCAGCAAACTTGCTGAGGGTGCACTTGATGTGACTGTCCATGTAACCAACAAAGATGTTAAATAGTGCTGGTCCCAATCCCAATCCCTGAGGAATGACACTCCACCTACAGCACAGAGAACCCATCATTATCCCACACCAAGCAGGACCCAACTGCTCACAGTGCCCATAGCCATGCAGACAAGAGGTGGGAACTCAAGGATCAGGTTCAGGGCCCTTCAAGCAGGATTAGCCCAATGTGAACTTACCCATCCTGGCTGGCAGGAACAGGATGGGCTGTTTGGATTATAACATGGCAGGGAAGCAAAAGGATACACAAGGTGCCTGCCATCTCCTACAGACACCAGGAGGGACCACTTTCCTCCCCCTCCCTGCAGTCGCAGGGTAGCTGGGAGCAGGGGAAGGGGGAGAGGATGCAGTTTAATCAGAGCAGCCCCTCTTGGAAACACACTCCTTCCTGCCCACCCTGCCTGCCTTCCCACTCGGGGGAAAAGACATTTACCATAAATAAATAAATAAATAAACATATTAACCTTTCTCCTCATCCTGACGCTGATATAATTACCCAATACTAATAATTACTCACACTAATTTCTCGCTCACAATTCCTGCCCTCGCTCCTGCCTGCCTCGGGCTGGCTTCAGGCAGCCGCTCCACAGTGCTGCCTCCTGCCAGGGGCTGCAGGAGCCCCAGGGGGCTCCTGGATCCCGGGGCTGTACCAAGGCAGAGGAGCAGGAGTAAGGGTCAACTTGTCAGGCTGCTGCCTTGGTAAGAACATGGAGAAGACCAGAGGAATGAAATTATAAACTCCCTGCTTGGGTGAATCATCTCAAGGCAAGCCCAGGGGCTGCTCTGCCAGAAATCCATGTGCATACTTTCCTTACCATGCCAGGAGCCCATCCCATGGGGTAAGCACTCAGCACAACTTCACCCTGAAGAGGGAAGGGTTTAAGACTTGGACTCCCCTAAGCTGAGAACCCTGGCAAAGGAAGGATAAGGGAAAGGATGGTGTGAAACACTCCAACCCCTGGGGACCATGGTGTAATGAGTGACCATGCACAGTGTGCCCTAGCTGGGCAGATGCAAAGTTCTGTCCCAGGACATGCGGAGAGGGTTCCTGGGGACGGTCTTGTCTTGTCTGGAGAAAGGAGTTGCCATTCCATATAAGATTTTGGAGGAGAGTATGTCGCCTTGCTACAAAAACAGCTTCCATTGCAGGACACTTCTCCCCTGGAAAAGACACCTTTAAGGTTTGTCCAGGTGAGAAGGCACCTCCCCAATGTCATAACCACTGTCCAAACAGCCATAGGGAAAACCTCCCAATGTCCTTTTTGCCACCAGCAGTGGACACAAGGTAGAGAGGAACATCTCCCCAGGACCAACTTTTGGAAAGACAGGTAGGAAGACAGGGCGGCAGGCATGACCTGGCAGCCACTCAGCACTGGCAGCAGGTCCAGAGAAGGACAACAGTAGAAGACAGGACTTTACAGCTCACCCTGGGCCAGGGACACCAGGTGGAGAGGGAGGAAGCACAGCCGGAGAGGGAAGGCAGCTGCAAACATGCCATGGCTGCTTTTGCATTTCACATGTGCCAGCTGAAGTCTGGCTGGGGTCTGGAGGGTGCTGGGGTGGCCACTAGCTCCTGCAGGAGCAAAACCACATGTTTGGGGGGCACACAGAAAAGGTCCATCTCACCACAAGGGACACCTCCTAAGCCCACCACCAGGAAGACGGCGCTCTTCACTGCCCTGCAGCCACAGGCTCTCCCAACCCAGTCTTACATCTCCTCACCTCCAGGCTCTCAAGCCCCCACCCTGGGTCCCCAAGCAGTCCCCCGCAGACCCCTCCTCTGGGCAGGAGAAGTGCTCAGTCGGGCTTTGTACTCTTATCTGTGCAGGGCTGTGATTAATTCGCAGCGGCTGGCAGCAGCTACAAGAGGAGGGCGCTTTTGCCCGCCTGCCACACTTCAAAGGCAGGGACTTATCTGCCTGAAACACACTCCGAAGCCTTTTCACGGGGACCCTTTCCAGTTCCATGGGGCTCACACGGTGCTGGCGGGCAATGTGAAAGAAAGGCTTATTTATGGGAGTGCATTTCAAAGCCTCCCCTCTTCCCTCTCAACACACACCAGAGAAAGTGGAGAGTTCCCCAGCACTGGGGATGTCCACTGGGGACAGAGATTGAGCAGGCGGGGGACAAGACGAGGCTATGAGGAGGGGATGCTGGAATGATGGTCCTGACCCACCTGCATCCAGCTCCATAGCACATCCCTGAGTTGGGAGGAGGAAAAAGCTTTGACATCGGTGGAGTGCAGAGTCCAGCCCCAGGATCGAAACCTTCCCTCCCCATGCCACTGGTGCTCATGGCTGAGGCACCCCTGCAGTCCCAGGCACTTGCACCCAAATCAGTGAGTGCACATCCCCTCTCCATGGCAGTAGGGCCATGCTAATGTTCCCAATATTCTGCTTTGATTTCGGCACCATCCACCCAAAAGGCACAGGACAGGGCAAACGTATCCAAAAGAGGAGCAGGTCCCGGAAGAGCTGACCCCTAGACCGTGAGGTCACCTCCCAGAGGCAACAGAGGGCCCAGGGCAGAGGTGACAGCTGCCATATAGTGTCACACAGCACCATGCTGACAAGCCTACAGCTGAAGAAGATATCACCTGTGCCCCACCAGGGGTGCTGGGGGGAAAGGGACCGTCCTAGAGAGTCAGTCTGCACAGCCCCTCCTGACACATGGCCTGGGCTCACCCCAAGGCAGTGTAGGGACAGGGACACCAGCTGTCCTTCCACATGTCTTCTCCCATCAGCCGCCCCACCAGGACCAGCAGCTGCCACCCACACATCCCTCTCCAGTTTCCAAAGAAGGCAAGGGGTTTAAATGAAATTCCTGGATCAGCTGCTCTGGGGGAACACACACTCTTCTTTTCCACCCTGCCGGGGAAGGTGCAGCAAAAGGCAGGGCCAGGAGCAGCTGCAAGGCCATGGCATAATCTGTCCTGTGGACACACCCAGGGGGGACAGGGAGCTGGGTACTCTTGGAGAGGGGGGCACTGGCATGCCAGGGGCCAAGAGCAGGCAGGAACAGACAGTGGCTCCTGCTACCAAACTTTGGTGACCGTAGTGATAAGGACTCACTTCCAGTTTTGCTCAGGTAACAAGGAACTCATCACCAGGATTGCCTGTGCCATGCTTTACCAGGGCTCACCCTACAGCTGCTCTGTGCCACAGGGCAGGAGCCAGGCACCCAGGGGAAGGGTATGGGCAGCTGGCAGCAGGGCCATGGGCAGGGCTTTGGGGATGCATCTCCCACAGGCAACAGGATGGGCCCCAGAGAAACATCCCAGCTATGTGGGGCAGGCTGGCAGCTGGCACCCTGGCTCCCACTGTTCCCCCAGCTGGCTGGCTGGCCACTCCCCCTGCCACTCCACCAGCTGCCTGCGCAGGAATGTACCAGGATCAGATACATGCCTCCTGCCAGACAGGCAGGCAGCTGCTGGCTGCTCAAACCCAGCAGAGCTGGGTCCTGTCCTTTCAGCTTCCTCTGGATGCTCCTGCCTCATCCCTAACCTGCCAATGAGCAAAGTGAGCTGCCCAATTCCATTCAGTGAAACCCATTCGCTTGATAAAGATGAGCACAAGTTAGGCTTTTGTCCTGGGCCCGACATCGCCCTGAGTCAGAGAATATTGGGACTTTAATCATATCAGTGTAATAAAGCAAAAAAACAAGGAGATACTTAATCTAAGTCAACACTCATAACAGCAACAAATGCCAGCTCCTCACCAACACTGACAGGTGTGACACCAGTTCACCCAGCCGGTTTCGAAGCACACATTACTGCCCATGTGCCACCCCTAGGGAGGATCCTGAGCTTGGCCATGTGGGCTGAGGACAGATGCACTCACTGCACCTCTCCAGGGAGCTGGGATGCGAAATGAGTGGAGGCACTGGGGTTTGCCTTAGGAAAGAGAAGAAAAGAGAAAGGGAGGCAGGGGGGCAACCCTGCACAGCAGGTCCCCAAAGCACAGCACCATCTTCCCCAAAACTCCTCAGGCACCTTCTTTTTTCGTTTAAACTCATTTCCATCTTTTCCTCTTGTTCAGCCACCCACAGAAGTGATGCTCCCCTAAGCCAAGTAGGCTTGTCAGAGCCAGCCAAACCAGCATAGCATGGCATGGCACAGCACAGGACTGACCAGCTCCTCACCTACCGTCTGCAAACCTTCCCAAAATCCCTCCTCACTAGGTCTACCAGCATTGCTCCATTAGCAGGAAAGGACACACAGCCCAAGACATTATTGCAGCAATTTTGACAGAACTAAGAATGCGGTCAGAAATATCCTTCCCATCTTTCTGTACCAAAACTGAACTGCTGGAAAGAGGGAGTGCGTGCCAGGGTACTGCATAGGAGAAGCGCCTTTGACAGAATCAAACCCAGGCTCAGGAGGGACTGATGGATATAATGAAGTGGTGGGAGGAATTAAAGGCACCCCCTTCTCTTGGAGCCACAGGAGTGGGGATGGGTTATGGCACCTGCCCCACTTCCCTCTCCAGTAAAGCCCCAAGTCCCATCCCCACCCACACCAGCCCCCAGCCCCACGGCTGCTCCAGCAGTCTCGAGCCATTGATTTCTCGGCTTTGCCCTTCAAAACTGTTGGCTCAGAGCCCAGTACATATCGTCTAATCACTCAGGAGCAAAATATCTCTATTATTATTGCAATTGTTTCCCAATCAGCATCGCTCAGGGCTGAGGCGGTCAGAGGGGGACCCGACAAGCAATCAATGGGCAGCCGCTGCCTCAGGGGCTCCGGGGACTGGGTGGGAGGCACTGGCAGCTGCCCAGTGGCACAGGGAAGGGCAGGCAGAGGACAGGGGACCCCAGGGACCCCTCCATGTGATGCCTTGGCGAGGCAGGGTGGCAGTCCTTGGTATTTGCTGACTGTCAGCCAAGCAATAGTATTGCAACTTAACCTCTGCACAGACCCTGCACACTCTGGACGGAAGGCAAGGACTTTACCTCCAAGGCTAAAGAGAACCCAGGGGAGTTCCAGGGTGTCCCTGGGAGCAGCACAGCAGCTGCCAGGGCATCAGTTCCCTGGGGTGAAAGCAAAAGAGCATCTCAAAACTACCCCTCCAGCAGCTCAGTGCCTGCACTTGACTGTGCCCATTCCAGTATAAACATCCAGTGAAATCCCAGCACCACATCCCACCACAGAAATGTCCCTCTCGAGGGAGGGGAACTCAGGCAGGTAAAAGCGTCCTGCTGTTTCTCAAGCCTTAGGAAGAAAGGAGAGAGCTGTGGAGGTAGGACATCCCCATAATGGATCGGCAAGGGATTTTAGCCTTGCAAAATGGAAGGTAAGGGAAGAAAAAGCAGAGCAAAATGTGATGGGAATCTTCTCACTGCATCCCACTGTTCCTTTTCATGTAAAAATAAAGCCCTGGGTGACAGCAGTGAAGGGCAGAGCACATCACAGAAATACTGGATTATTTTTTCCCCTCATTCATTAATTACTGTAGGCATCCCAAGTGTCCCAGCAGGCCCCAGGCATGAATAGCATGAATGAAGTCATGGCAATATGTCTCCCTCCTGGCTCCCACAGGACTCAGACTGCACATGACCAGCCTGGGGCGAGTTACTACCTAAATGTTCCAGAGAAAGCTCTGGGAAGAAAACTCTCACCTGAAGGACTCAATACTGAGTTTTCCAGGCAAAAGCCATCTTCTCCACTGCCAAGGCACTGACTTCACCAAGGAGATCACATCCTTCTGTCTGAAGGGGACCAGCCTGAACCCTTGGCCACCGATTTCCCCTGACACACAGCCCATCACCCCAGGCAGCAAGCAGATCAGACTCAGAGCTGCCATTCCTGGCCTCTCCACAGCTTAGAAGTTGATATTTCTTCTGCAAATCCAAAGCATCACTTATTTACCTCTTTAATGATGCTGCTCGGCTCTACAGGGCAGCATAAGCCATCTTTCCTGAGCCTCACTGAGTTTCTGCCTATGCAACCAGACCAAAATAACCTCAACATGGATGCCAAAGGCTTGTCCCACCACCCTCACCGTTATGGCCACTGGGGGCATTGAACAATGGCCAGGGGCTCAAAGCCTTGCTGCCTGCCAGCAGGGATGGGGACCCTCCCCTTTCCAGGGGAAAAAGGCAGGAGGAGGTATCAGGGCTTCACAAGAGACACAGCAGGGAGGAAGTGTAATGTCCCAGGGCTGCAGCACAGCTGGAGATCAGCTGGATCCTTCCTCCCCTCTTGGCTCCAGGAAAATAGCTGTTTCCTTCCTGGTCCCTAAACAACATAGCAGTAAGAGAGGAGCTGCCTGAAGTCTAGGCAGGGGCTGTCGGTCTTGCAAACAGAGGAGACAGTGGCAGGAAAAGCCAACACAGGAGAGGCTGTGGAAGGACATACCCTAAAGGGGGATCTGTTTCATGGTACTTCCCCTGGTCAGGTCCCCTCCCAGCCCAGTAATCCTGTGCACAGATTCAGCACCAGTCAAGTCCCTCTTTCACTGGGGCTGCCTGTGCAAAGCACCATGGCTCATGTCTGGATTTACCCATCCATCAGACTCTAATGCCTTCTGCATCCCCATCTCAGCAGCTCCCCACTCATTCAGCTTCAGCCACGTAAGTGCACCAGCTGCTATTTCCACGGCATGAGTGCCAAAAGCCATTTGCTGCAGCAACACATTGCAGCAAGGGGAGGTATAATAGGAAGGAAATCCACTGCCCATTCACCTCCACCTAGGGAGAAGAACAATACCGACTGTGTGGGGAAGATTTGGCTTCACCCATTTAACACCAGCTTTGATCCCTTCCTACTGATCACGCCTCTTTTTGCTGCAGCTCTGGGCTGTCCTGGTGTCTTGTCTCCACGGTCAAATCACACCAGACTGCCCAGGAAAAGCTGATAAGCAATAAACAATCAGGGTCCAAATATCACAGGGCACAGTGATATTAAACACTAACAACCCAACACAGTCAGCAGAACTGGATATACAGAATGTCTTAAAAGTTCAATGACAAAATTATACATTACACGATCTACTTCATGCAAATGTAACCCATGGCATCAGGAGAAGGCAGAAAGTTACAGCCACACCTTTCTTTCCTTTTCTTTTTTATTACCTTTTCAGATCAACAGCTCCACTATCGACATGCCACGATCAAAACTCCAGGTTCTACCTTTCCTCATGAAACAGTCCCTGCTGCAAACACAAGCACCTTCAAGATTAAAGAAGAAATCCTCCAACATTCCATGGCCAGTGATCCTGGCGATAACAGCCAGTTAAGCTTGGCATCACACTGAGCACACCAGAGTGCCTGCAAATATTTTGCTTCCAATTGACTTAGACCCTCTCACTCACTCTGCTGTGAGCTCTTGATGTGTTTGCTAAATTCCCTGTTCTTACCTTTCATTCACATTTTAAGGTTTCATTCCCACACCCTAAACCTCTGGCCCTCCTACAGCATTTCCAACCTGGAGAGCCACATCCCTGGCTACACTACAGCCTTCTCCATGTCTCTATAAAGCCAGGAGAAAGCTATAGGGCCATGGCTTTCCACCATGCAGAACTCAGAAGGAAGAAAACCACTTCTCTGCAGTGAGCTCTCTATTCAAAACCAGGATGAAAATTGGGCTCTTCAGTCTGCACATTGGAGCAATTTCGAAGGAGAGATTGAGAAGATTTAAATATAGAGATTGCTTTCCCTAAGGATGCTGCTCAAGATATTTAAGAGCTCAGGTTTTACACAGCATGGATTTCCTTTGGCACTGACGCAGAACTCCCTGCCCCGCTTCTGCAGACAGCTATCCCTTCTGCAGGCTGTCAGAGAGCACAGGGTCCTGTTGGCTAACACAGAGCCCATCACTGACAGCAAGGCTCACGCAGGCTGGTAAGCTAGGGTACAGGGGAGGCTGGACTCCACCCTCAGCTTTCCAGGTGTGATAGCACTTGGCAACAAAAAGTTATGACCTCAGCTCTTGCAATGGGAAATGAAGAGCCCAGTTAACTCCTTAATGAATTACTCCTGAGAATGCAGGGCTGCTCTCTGAAAGCCCAGCTCTTGCTAAGACTAAACCAGACCACAAGCCACATTCGAAACAAAGTTCTCAGAAGATTTTTAAGGAACATCTACCACCCTCCCCACCATTCCCACTGCTCCCAAGGGATCTCAAGTGGAGTTGCTACCCACCAGAACTTGCCAGCACAGTGGCCAAGGAGCAGCTCCCCCATGGGAATGCAAGTTGGCACTTGGCAGCCTGAAGAAAGCCAGGCAAGGGTCACCAGCCCCGTGCTAGAGGGAGTGGAGATGGAGACAGGCAAACAGTCCCCGGATAAAGAGCCTTATCCTGAGATGCAACCCTGGCAGGCACCCATCACATGCCTGAATATCTGTAAAGGGAGGCCAAGGGGTGGGAAATGATGTTAATTAAAGTTTTAATTACTGTAACCAAACGAGTAGTATAATTACTTTATTCTCACAGAGACTTCAAACTGATTAAGGACCACGTGCACAATCTTCGGGTTGATGTGGTTTTTAATTAAATGTGCCATCAAAGACGGTGAGAGGGGTGGGCAAGGGATGGTTCAGTCCTTCCTGAACCTCCAGACATCTCATGCAAGGAGGAAGCCCAGGCTGGCAGCAGCAGCAGCCAGTGCCAAAGGCCAAAGGTAACTGCTTTGGGAAGACTGCAGCCAGGGGGGTGCACACTGGTGTTCTGAAGCAAAAGCTCCTCTTCTATACATCAGACCTCAGCTTCACATTCTCCCAAAACATCTACCTTTACAAACATTTCCAAAACAGCCCCACATGGGCACTGAAAATATTAATGAACTGGTGCTGCCAACTGGAGGGAATGATTAAAAAACAATTTTGCAAAGGTATCCTTTTCAAATAATAATAATACTAAAAGACAAAGCTGTAAAAATTAAATTCCCAGTCCCCTACCTCAAATAAATAGTATCAGAATTTGAAATGAGACATAATTACCCCGGCAAGGTTAAAGCTGCTAATGCACATGGAATACAGAATCACCATCCATCATAATCATATCTCATATCGCAGCCATTATTTATAATTAGGAGGCACAGTTTAAAAAACACATAAAGACGCCCATGCAATGCAGTAATTCTTCTGTTATTGCTCCTGGAGGGCCAATCCTGCTCCGATTTGTAGAGTCCAGGATCAGGCAAAAGTAATTCCCCAAAAGTCATTCCCAAAAAAGCTCCTCTCTGGGAAGAGAAAGCCACCTCAGCCCACTTGCAAGCCCTGCCTAAGCGCCATGCTGGCAGCACTAGGGCACAGCTGGGCTGCACTAGGTCCCTTCCAGCCATTTCAAACCCAAGTGGGTTCACACGTCATCCAGACAGCCCTTTTCCCTTGACTATAGTGAATTTACAATTTTTTTCCCCAAACGTTAGTGCAGGAAGAGTGGAGTTGAGCAGACAGCAGAGCCACAACCCAGCTCAGCAAGGCAGGAACATGCAGGCAATGACTGGCCTGGTGGGCTTTGCCTGGCCTTTCTCCACTGCTGGGTGGTTGCTACTTTTTTACCTATTTTCAAAACCACAGAACGAGTTATAGCAAGAGCTGGAAAAACCAAAAGCTAACCCCAGAGCTGCTGAGAGCTGCCCTCCTTTGAAGCGTGGGCTTTGCAGGCTGCCCCCGTGCCCCAGTGAAATATTAACAAGCTTCCTATGAAGCAGGAGGAAATTACGCTTAATATATTCTGGGGAAGTCCACAGACGGCAGTGCCTACGTGGCAGAGCCCGGCTCTAGAGGGACCTACCTCCACATCCCTTCTCCTGCCAGCAACCAGGAGCAGTCAGTCTGCAGCCCTGCAGGGACAAGCAGTAGCTCCATCACACACATAAGCACTAAGCAAAGCCCTTGCACACATAAGCACAAACTCCCAGACATGGCAGGACACACAGCTGATTCAGAGTCCCATGAATCTTGAAGAAGCAAATTTGCACCTTTGGTGACAAAACAGAAAGCAACAGTGATTGGAGAGCGTGTCCTGGGGACATAGCCATGATGGCAGAGGTGACAGCAAAAGCCCAGGGATGAGATCAGGGAAAGAACAGACACACACACATGCATGTGTAAATCTAAGAGGCAGTGTTTTCAGAGATGGAAAAGCAAGCTGGGATGAGGACAGGGAGGAGCTGAGGCATGGCCAGAGAGGCACAAGTCTCCAGCTCAAGCAGCCCCAAGAAGGAGCTCAGCCCTCAGCAGCCCAAGGGGAACAGCTGAAGCCGGCTCGCCCCACCAGTCTCATGACTCTTACTCACAGCAGAGCTGCACTTTCTCAGAAGTTTCACCAAGCTGTAAAATGAAAAAAATAACCAGGGGGAAAAAAAAAAAAGCCAAGAAAAAGACAGCTTGCAGATGCACGTACAAACACGTGCTCTGCAGAACCCAGGAAACACATTTCCAGTGAAGGTTGCTGCAAAGAGTGAAACACCAGCTGAGTCTCCAGCCAGGATCCCCTTACTGGGGTGCTGCGCTCCTGCAGCACAGGAGGACAAGGGACACAGGGAGCAGCTGGAAGGGGGGCACAGCCAGAGAGAGGGGCTCTGTGCAGAGCAGCACTATGTCACTGCCACGATGAAAGTGAGGGATGAGCCTTTTGGAGGTCAGCTCTCCAGGACAGGTGGGTACCAGCCTATGCACCTCATCATGAGTGACAGCTCTGACCACTGGAGCTTCACACAGGGGATATAGGGCATCTCTTGGGTCTGCCCAGGATATTTTCCAGCTCCTCCACTATTTTAGACAGCCAGTGCACTGCCCAAAATGCCAAGGGTCTTCAGTTTTGTAGGACTGGAAAAGTTTGGGGAAGACCCTGGGGATGCCCACCACAGGGCTATGGAGGAGTACTGCAAAGTCAAAGGGGAGTGAGTCATCCCCCCACAGAGAGCTTCCCCAAGCCCTGAAATGGTCATCAGGGCCTCACCAGGGCTCTGGCTGCTGTCCTTCGGCCATCTCAGCCATGACAGCACGTATCAGAAGGACTTTTAACATCAGTGGCAGCTGAGTTTACCACAAGCAAAAGAAGCAGAGAGAGGAGGAGGTGCTTTGCAGGCTTGGGCAGAGGATCACTATTTGCCCTTCCAAGTGCTGAAAACTAATCCCCCCTTCCCCCTTTTTATCCCATTGAAAACTTGACAGAACCTCCTAGCGCTTTGCAGTTGAAATTGGCAGGTCTTAAATTAATTGACTGCAATTTTACACAACAACATGTTTAGCTGCGAGCTGGCCCGCGGCCCGCTTGGCTCGCCACCGCTCCCCAGACACTTTTCAAGCAACCTCCAAAACTTCATAACACATCGAAGGCGAGGCGAGCAGGCTGCCAACGTGACCCGCTCCCTGCCAAAAGCCAGCCCTGCCTCCCGGCACCCCCACCCCGACCCTGATCCAGCTCCTCCGGTGTTTTCCCCCACTCTTGTTAATGGCTCGTTAAATTATTCTTGTCGTCTCCGAGGATTTTTGCTGCTCCAAACTACGAGGAGCGCAGGGCGGGCTGGGTTACGGGCCCGCTGCTTTGCCATGGAAACGGCCGCCATGGGACCAATGCACGCAGCAACAGGAGTGAGAAAAGTCAGGGTGGTTTTTTTTTATTTCAATCCATCCTGACGAATTTCTGTTCTAGTTCTGCTCAATACCCCGAAGGACAAAGCCCAAAGCAAAAGATGACTTCACAGTGGCAAGTCTGCAATGTCCCCATCCGGGACTGAGTGCTTAGAGTAATGCAAAAACACAAAACCTCAGAGCCCAGCAGCAAGATGACTCCTGCAACCCATCTCCCACCCTCCCAAAAAGCAACCATGCTTCTCTTAGGAGAGCGTTCAAGAGGGCACCGCCACTTTCAGGGAGCCTGCCTTCAACCCAGCCTCCAGAATTCAGGGCTGGTCCCGGTTCGAGGTCTCCCAGCCTCCCAGCTCACGCGAGATGCTGTCGCTGCCTCGGCCAAGCACAAGCCCCAGCGATGAGTCAGCCCCAGCTCCCAACCCTAATCTAATCCCGTCCCCTGTGCTGGGCAGCTTTCCAGGGCATGTCCACAACATGAAAGGCGTGCTCTCGCCCGCACTGCTGGGTCGAGAGCTGGAGGAGGAGAGGGGAGGATTGCTCCAGCTCTGCTGAGGACTTGGGTCGAGCAGCTGATGCTCTGCGAAAGCCAAACTGGGGGTGGGTTGTTTGTGTGATTTCATTGCTTGAACAAACAGAAACATCCTGTATGTGATTAAGAGCCTTTATGAAAAACACACCAGTGCTGAGCCCCGCAGCTGGGGCCAAAGGTATGGCTGCGGCTGGAAGGCAGCGCACAGCAGGGTTCGGCCACTCTGGGGTGAGCAGAGCTCCCTGGCAGATTCACACAGCCACAGCACCCCAGGGACATTTCAGACCATGCACAGAAACAGACATCCCCTCTAGGAAATCATCTCCCCTATAAAATATCATTGTTTTCATGCCAATCTCCCCAAGCTCTAGGGAGCAAGAGGCACAGCAGGGTTACCGACAGCCCACAAGCCTCAGGCAATGGCTGCTAGGGGAGAGGCAGCCAAAGCTTTAACATTGCTCTGAAGGTTTAATTCTTTCCTTTATCACCTTCTGCCCCAAAATATCAAAGTATTCCACGCATGCCTCAAGCTCGCTCCTCCTTTTGGCTGCAGGCATCACCATCCACAGATGGCACAGAGGAGAAACGGACGATACAGGCAGGAGAAGGGAACTAACCACAATCCACCCCCGCCCCGGAAAAAGGGAGAACTCCAGCTCCTGCCAAAATCCAGGACTTGCCTGGACTTGTGCAGCCATCACCTCCACAGCCTCTGCCCTCCACTCCAACAAAGTTGCCTCGAGGGAGCCACGCCAGGAAAACACATGCTTTTGTTTAAGGAGCACAGGCTGAGCCGGGAAAAAAAGCACTTGAATGTTACACACTCACACATCAAAAAAAAAGAAAAAAAAAAAAAGAAAGAAAATTGAAGTTCTGTAGTTGTTTCTCTGGCAAGGTTCAAAATAGAGCAAGGATTTTGTTTGTGCTGGGAAGCTTTAAAAAAAAATGTATTTCATCCAAACCATCCTTGAAACATTCTTGACATTTATTACCATAAACTTTTCCTCCAGTTAATTGCTTCTATACGACTATCATTTTCCTGATGAAAAACAACACCAGAAACTCGCAAGCTATTTAAAAAACGCTCGCTCTCTTTCTCCCTGCTCTTGAGCATAAACAGAATTAGGGAGGTTAGGGGGGTCAAAACCAACAGTTTTGACTCAACAGCCTTGGCCAGCGAGAGCCACAACCCACAGCACGGACACTGAGGGTGACACTGGGAGCTCACCAGAAGCTGCAAAAATACCCTGAGTCTGCAGGTATGCAGTATCACCTCTGGCACCGACTCAGAAATGCACAGTGGGCCAAGTCTCAGACAAAAAATCATGTACTCAGAGATTTGGGCTGGGTTTGTAGCCAAGTCTTTCACAGCACAGCGGTGAGGATGCTTACACAAGTGTGACAGTACGTGAAAGGGAAGAACCAAAGCCAAGCAGAGCTGAGTGGAGGTGCTTCCATCCCAGGAGGGATTTAAGGATCCCACCTTAAGGAGCATATGGGCAGCAGCACAGAATCATCACACTGATATGTACCCTTAGTCTCCAAGGTGAACCACACTTTGAAGCTGAGTAAGCACATTTTCCCCCCTCATTCCCTGTTCCTCCACTCCCAGACTGAAGGCAGCAATTTTTGCCCTCTTTTAAAACAAAAAGCCCTTGGAGGAAGAAGCCGAAGCTCACACATCCTGAAGTTGACTCATCCCCCTGGGAGAGCCCAGGAATCTCATTCCCAGGTTATGTTCACCAGCCCCAGGCTCATACTTTCCCACCAGCAGATTGGAGGAGGGAAGGAGAAGCAGGAAGGAAACCCCCAGCTGAGACAGGGAGTGTTCATCTCACCTGCTAGAGAGAAACACATCTTTAATTTTAAACGTTGAGCATGAAAAATAAGATCCCTTGAGGCTCATGAACATACCAGAAAGAGAGGGAGAGTAACATAGAGAAACTCTGGAGACATAAATGAAGAATTCAATTTGGGAAGTTCCCATCCCTCGCACAGGGAGGGGAATAAGCTGGCACAGGCCATGCAGGCAAGGTGTGGTTTTCAGGGTTTTGCGTCTTGTTAAAGGACTTTGCTTATTTCTTATAAAAACCATCACATGTATCACCTCCCCCAAGAAACTAAGTGTGGCAGTGGTAAGCCCAACCCCATCCAGCACTTCCATCCAGGGGGGCAGAGGCTGCTCCCCTCCCTCTGCCAGGAAAGCCGCCAGTACAGATGCCTCCATGGGTCCCACATCCCGACATCCTCATCAGGGATGCTGAGCATTTCTGTGTGGCTGCCTACATGCCAGCCTCGCCAAGTCACCCACTTTCCACAGATAATTACAGATGCAGTCACCCTGGCCAAGATACAGGCCTATTTTTGGAAACTTTTAAAGGAAAATAAATACATATGTATATATATAGAGAATGAGCGAAACACACACGCACATCAAAACTGCATCATATTTTCCCTCTGTGAATTTTTTCAGTTGCATTTTGCTCAGCAGCTACCAATTAATTTTTGACCACTGTTAATGGAAAGCAGAAAGCCAGGGGAACCAGGGAACAGCCAGGTGCTGACCCAGCCTCCAGGACCAGCAGAACTGCTGTTTTCACAGCTTCCAAGACTGCAAACTGCTCTACAGACCTCAAGCTTGCCCATGAGCACCTCTGCTGAGCCCAAAATCCATCCTCAGAAGGATTTTCCTGCATCTTTCAGTAAAAATTTAGCTTTACATCCCGGCTGGGAAGAGCATCACCAGTAACAAGAGTTTGGTGGAGCTCAGATTTTAGTAGAGGTTGCTGCTGGGAGAACTAGGAGGATGCAAGAAGGACAGGGAGGGCTTCTGCAGGTGAAAAGAGTCCTGATGGAGATAAATGTATGCTGTCTCCTTCAAGGTGGGAAACAGGACCAGAGGTCCTTGAAGGAGTTGGCATCCATGTGTCTCCAGCTCCCTCCTCCCTGAGCTCCATCAGAGAGCAGGCACAGCAAAATCACATGCACATTTCACATCATCCCTCTACCCACCACTACCTCAGCTTCCACTCACGTAGCTCCAGGGGCCCATCATATCCAGCAAGGACTACGAGCTGTCCCTAGAAAGGCAAGGAAGTCCCTTACCTTAGGAGCCACCAGCCCAGCGAGCACCATTACCAGCATTAAGCCTCCAGCTATAGCAGCACCAGGTTTGCTCTGCAGATGCCAACACATAATTAAGATCTACAGGGCTCTGTCAATCAAGGAGGGGATAGAAGTGACAGGGAAATCTCTCCTGGGACAGAAGTCTCCATGTTACTGGTGCCAGGGTGCCCAAGGGATGCTGGTGGGATAGCACAAATCCAATCAACCCCTGGAGCAAGCAGCCAGGCTCTCCACCTTCCAAATTGCCTCTTCTCACTTGCTTCAGGAACTGTAACCTCCCAAAGCCAAGCCTGTGCTGTCCCAGTGCAGCATGATTCCTAACTCTTGCTCCAATGGGAACAGCCTCATTTAACAGCCCAGTGGACATTGCAACCCAGGGTGGCCCTGGAGAGAAGAGCCAGAGCTGCATGTGTGGGAGATGGGGTGCTATAGCATTTGAGGCTTCAATGTGGCCCACTAAGGAGGCTGGGGGGGAAAAGGACCTTTCCAGGGATCCAAGCAAAAGGAAGAAAGGTCCAGAGAAAGCAGAGGCTGCAGAGAGTAAGTGCCCTCCTGCTCCAAAACATTCTCATTAACTTCTCCCCTCCGGGCTAAACCGCGGAGCTTGGACCCGCCGGCTCTCAGCCCACACTGCAGCAGCATCAGGGAGCAGCATGGGAAGGCTGAATCCCAAGAGCACACACAGCCTGGAAGGCAGCAGGACAACCCCCCTCCTTTACCCTGGAGCATCAACCTTTCCCAGTCTGGTTTTCAGAGGGAATGCCCGCCAGGGTGGAGCAGCATCCCCACTACTCCAGAGCCACGCACAGCTATGCTAGTGCACAAATTGCTTCATTAAATGTCATCGCATTAAGCCAGTTTCATGAATTTAACATTGTCCCCGGACTATTGTTTGTCTGAAAATTAAATTATGGCAACATTTGTTGTTTCAACGAGTCTGTCTGTCAGGGAAGGGGCTGGAGGAGGAGAGGCAGACGCAGGCAGGGGATGCCACTTCAGCAATGGGACTCCAGTGAAGATAGAAAACACAGCCACAACTTCCTTCACAGGGGTGGGAGAAGGGAAGAATTAAGCAAATGTGTTGTTTCAACAAAAGCGAACCATGCCAGATGTGGAAAAGCAAGCCAAGCTGCTCAGAAATTGAAAGCATTTCTGTTTCGGAGCAAATAGAGACTCCCATCAGCCCCAGCAGCCACTGGCCAGCATCACAAAGTATCATTCCATACCCCTCCAAGCACCACAGACCCAGGCTACCTTCACACAAGTAGCTCAGGGTGGCAGTCCAGGGCTTTTTGATCTTTCCAGATTACAAAGCTTTGCCGCATACAGGAACACTCTCAGAAATTTCTCATTTATTCTTCCTTTTCCCTAGAGCAGCTCCTCTCTGCAGTATCAGAAACAAAGGTGACAACCTTTCGCTTTGTAAAGAAAACCACCAAGTGAAGCAGACTATAAATAGCACCCAAAACTGACCCGCATCCCCAGCCGAGGGGAATGAAATGAAGACAAGTGAACGAACAGCTTCAAGGTCAGAGAGACTTTTTTATTTCCCCTTTGTTCAAGGTCTGGTAATTTTTATCCACGCAGGAGAGCAATCCAAAATACATCATTAGGGTTGTAGCTAATAAAACCCACACTGGCTTTTTTCAGCCCAGTGTTGTTTCCTTTGCCCATATGGGGATTATGGTGGGAAGAAGATGCTTCCTCCAGCACCTGCTCTACCAGCACAACCCCTCATTGTATCCCTCTCCTTGAATCCCTGCACTGAGCACCGTGGTCATGCCAATCTGTCCCAGCACAGAGCAACCGACCGATGCTGCCCTCAAGAGCATGAAGTGTGGACAAATTAAAGTGCTATCACATTATCCTGCCTTTCTCTGCCAGACTGTAGGGATGCTCCCCACTACTTCAGCCCATTCTCAGTCTGCAGAGAGCCAGCTTGTCACACAGCACTGGCTCTCTTCCTTCTCTCCAGCTGCTAAATGGCATTAAAAGAACTAAGCATCCATTAAATAAAACTTTCCCGCTTGCTTCCCATGTAGACAATTGCTCTCACTGCCACGGGGAGGTTTCGTGCCAGCAGCTGGTCCATGGGCACACAAAGAGCAGGGAGGTGCCAGGATCAACTCTAGTATAGAACAGGTCACCCACGGAGAAAGGGAAAAGCATCCAGGGAGAAACAGGAATGTGGTCTCAGGGATCCACATCCTCACCACCACCCAGCACCCACCCCACTTCCATTCCTATTTCACCCCACAATGCTGACCCCACGGGGCACTTTCCTGCCGACTTGCCCATCAGTACCAGCCTGCCATTAGCATCCATTCTCCTGCTCCACTTCAGAAAAGCCCATAATTAACAAGGGCAGGAGATAACGGAGGGCAAACAGCAGCTCTTCTGAGGACTGAGCACCATCCCTGCCTGGACCTGGAGACAAATGACTCCTGCCATGTATCAAAGTCTCAGAGATGGATGAGAGGTTCCAGCAGCCACTAAGGGGCAGCTGGAGTCCACATCCTGCATCCCCAAGTGCCGTACAACACCTCCACCCCACTCTTGATTTATGATGGATTTTCCTCTTAGTCTAGCAGGGAAAAGCAGGCACGTCAGCCCATGGGGATATCTGACCTTCCCCACAGTCACGTCTCTACCTGGGCAGCGCTGGGACATGCAGAGACCCAGACAACAGTGAAGGTAACTAAGCCCCTGCTAAGCACACATCTTGCCTCCTCCAGCAGGCCATCGGCTGAGGGCAAATTCCTCAGGCACCATTAAATCTGGGTTAATGGGGTTGCACAAAGGCGAAGCAGGACACCAGCACTGTCCCTTCCCACCAGGCATACCAACAGTCCCTGACTCCCAAACCGCTGCCTTCCTGATCCTCCCTCTTCTTGGCTGCCTTTGGTGGGAGGCAGGGGCCATTCTCCCACCTAAAAAGCTAAAATTAGTCAGTGTTTCTGTCAGCAAATAGGCACAATGGTTCCAACAGGAGGGATCCAACAGAGCTGGGCCCTCCCAGCTCATTTCCATCTCAATGGGGTGGTTTTTCCCCCTATGCTATCCCCACGGGGCCACCACAGAGGTCCCCAGCAGGAGGCACAGTCCAAAGCAAGAGTCGTGCTCCCACTCTTCCCAGCAGAATAGAGGTCACAGACAGGGGCCGCAGCCCTGCATTCAGCAGCAGAGAGATGCAGAAGAAAATGCTCAGCAGCTTCACGCTTCACCAACCAAACCAACTCCACCAGCCGGGAGGGAAAATTCAGATCTCACTGCTGGCACTGCACAGCCCCAGCAAGCCTACACACCCCTTTTCCTAATGCCAGACCCCAATGACTCTCGCCCAGACATTTACAGGGGCTCAGCATCTCCACCAACAACTCCAAAGCATCACTTATCCACCTTGCTCTCCCAGTGCTACCAAGCCATGGCCACCAATGGCTTACAGAGCCCTGCAGTAACAGGGGCAGGACCAGCTAGACATGCAGGCACAAACCCACAGGCTTCTTCCTTTCCCAGCCCTATTTCCACATTACTTCCAGGGTGGCAGCCCCTGCCAGGGCACAGGATGGTCTGCAGGGACTAGCTGTGAAGGTGATGCTGCCGTATTTGGCTGGCACAGACCTGCCAGCTCCTGAGCACACCCTGCAGGGCAGCACTGAGTTGTCTCAAGGGGCTGCAAAGAGGTGTTTTGCCCTCAAGCCCCTTTCCAGGGTGATTACAGAAGCCAGGTTTGCACCTGGCAGCCCTTTTGAAGACACAGGATCCTTGGGATCCACCTTGATCCCTGAGCCTCCTCCAGCTTTCACAACATACTGTTCCCCAAAAGTCACCTTGCCTGGCACCGACAAAGTCCAGCAGCAACACTCCCTTACCAGCGGCGGCTCGGCAGCAGCCGGAGCGGGCTGATGGATGGGGTTAGGCGGCATGCTGCCTGCGGGCGCCCGGCGCCAGGGAGAGGCGAGACGTGCACCGTCAGCACTTTCAGCAGCGAAGGTTGGAGCAGGGCTGGCTCCTGCTGCCTCCCGGCTGGCCGGATGCCAGGCTCCCAGGCCTCCTCGCTCACCTGTCGGCTTTGTGTGGAGAGCAGAGCAGATTGAAGTGGGATGGAGGGTGGGCGGAGCAGGGCTATGGCTTGTGAGTCAAAAAGCCTGGGGCATAGAGGGTGGAGGGAGCTGGGTTTGGGGCAAGTGAGCCCCCTGACTCTTCCTCTCCTTCCCCAAGGTTGTGTGAGCATGCTTGAGCATCCCTCGGAGAGCCAGGAGCCTGGAAATGTTCATCCCCATCCATCCTGCACAAGGCAGGAGCGCCAACCCCAGTGGCATTCCCCTCCAGGAGTCACTCGAGGACGAATCTGGCAGCTGCCTGCAGCCACGGCCTCGCCACCCCAGCAGATCCCAGAGGCCAGCGGTTCACGATGAATTTCTAATTGTTTCCTCCAACAATGAGACATCCTGTTCAGAGCCGGGCGGCGCAACAAAGCCCGACGCTGGCGAGCAGGCCCCCTTCCTGCTGAGCAGGAATGGGGCGACACCAAGTGCTCCCTGCCATGAGAGGGGAGCGGGGAACAGGGAAGGCTCTGCCGCCCCCTCTCCATCACCCCATCCACTTAACATGCCAGCTCTCCAGCCTCCACCTTGATTAAAACAGCTTAACGACTCCAGCGAGAGCTCTCGAGGGGGCGGGGAGCCGCCAAGAGGTATTTGATGGATTCACTTTGGCAACCGTCGGCTACCTTGTCATGCCAATAAAATTATTGCCATTGATTGGGGAGAGGCACGGCCACATGCTCCGAGGAGCGCATCTCCCTCCCGGGGCTGGGCGCAGGGGCTGTATGCATGTGGGGAGGGAGCAAGGGGTCTCCAGAGGATGGGATGGGGATGGAGCGGGCGAGGGCAGAGGGAAGAGGCAGGAGGAACAAAAGGCCCTTGTGCTGGGCAGCCAGCTGGGAAGAGGCAGCCACATGGGCAGGAGAGGATTTCCAGGGACTGTGCAGGGGTCGATGCTCGGGGAGTCCTCAAGAGTCACCGGCTGACACCACCAGGGCTTCATGCAGACTTCATGCCCCAAATCTGTCCTGCCTGCCACCCCCACTCCCCACAAAGAAAAAGCCATCCAAGGCACAGGCAGTAAGTAGGGTAGCCAGCAGCAGGGTCACGAGGTGGGCCGAGCCCTCGCGCGCGCTATGGGAGCCGGATTTCACGCGCCAAGACACAAAGGGCCCCTTTTCAGCTAGAGCTGCTTACCCTGAGCACTAAGCAGAGGGTGACGTGAAAGGATCCGTGGGGACGGAGACCAGCAGAGTGGGCAGGAAGCCTGACAGCTTCTCCTCCCAGCTCATGCGGACCACGATCAGGTCATGCATCATACCCAAGAGGCCAGCACATGGGGGCTTTTGTGATTGGAAGGGAGCCAGCAGGTGACAGGGAAATCCCTAAAAGGCTCCCCTCCCCACAGCACCTATTTTCTGCCCAGACACACCAAGGATTTTGAACACACTGAAGCCTCCTCATTCAAAGCTTTAAGAGAACTCAAAGAGGGTGTTTCCACAGGCTGCCAAATCTGCTTCCTCAAAGCACCACATCCTTGGAAGGACAGGAGGCTGCAGGGGAGGACCTCAACCCTTCCCGGGACAGGAGAGCAGCACCATGTCCTGTTCTGTAGGGACGGGGATAACCCATTTAGTGTGAAGAGTTTATTATTATAATTATTAAAGCAGAGAAACCAAAGCAGGCAGACACAGAGCCAGTTCAGCTGTGCTTTCTGTAGGAGAGAATAAACAAGCTGTGGCAAGCGCAAGCCCCAGGGGAGAGCAGATTCCCGACGGAGACACGTTCTGATGCATTTGTGCCCAAGGCCAGACGGTTTCAGGACAGGGCAGGGAGCTACAGGGATTGCAGTGGTGACTGGGTAGCCAGATAATCCTCAAAAATGAGAGGCCAGCTGGCTGTGAGGGATGTGTAGTTCAATGCTATACTGGCTGCATTGTCCCACAACTATGCCTGCCTTAGCAACTTCCAGAACCTGGATCCCCAGTGGTGCTGGGATTCTCCTGCAGGGCTGTGGCAGAAGGGGCAGCTCTCAGACTCCCTGCTTCACAGCAGCTAGGGATGGCTGTGGGCAGGGAGCCACCGGTTGTGTTGAGAGAGAAGCTCAGCTCATTCCCCCAAAAATAACCAGGCAGCACTCAAAACTGGGTCAACCCACAAGGCCTACACCAAGTTCTGCAGAGCCCCAAGTCTGTGCCATGTTTACACAAGAAGGAGCAGATGGCAGTGAAGGAGGGCAGCAGGGTCTGTGCTGCACCTCCCAGAATGTCCCACCGCTCCAGCTTCCATCCACCAGCCCAGCACAGTGCAGTTACTGAGAGGGGGTTGCACTACCAGCAGACCCCCTCCAGTATCATCCTTCTTCCCTCTCTCCATACAACATTTCAAGCACACCCAAAATCAAGTCCTTCACACACACAGGTCAAGAGGTGACACAGGTGCAGTGTCAAATGTGTCTGTCCAGCACGTGACTGAGCACTTCCACGGCAATCACACACAGCTTTGTGACTGCCCAAAAAACAGAAAAGACAACCTGGGAAAATTATAACTGTCCAATAAAAAAACTGCCAAGTGAGGACAGGTGGTTTACAGGAAAAACCCGAGCATTAGGAAGCAAGTCTCATTTCCCTTGCACAAACATCCCCTGGACATTTCTGCTGCAGCATGCTCATGGCTCACGTCCCCATGTCACTTCCCCATCCACAGCGCCCTCAGACGACAGGGTGCAAGGCCAGGTCCCTGTTGTGCCAAGAGTACAGAGGAAGTGGCTCACTGCCAGCCCCAGCAGCGTGGGAAGTCATCCCCACATTGCTCACCTGGGCATGGCAGGAATTCCCCAAGTGCTCCAGTCCCATGACTGCTGGCACCAAGTACAACAAGCACGCGGGAACAAGAGCTTTCCAAGCCTGGCCTCTCCACATAACTCTGGATCAGCCAAAGATGGCAATGCTGCAGGGACAAGCTGAGAGTGGGCTGCCATGGGCTCCACTACTGCAACTCATTCAGCATCCCAGGGGTCATGATCTCCATCCCTCCAGTGCTTCCCCAGCCCAGCCCACAGCTCCTGTTACACAGACAGTTTTGGAAATCTGACATTGCTTACAAGATCCTTCCAACCCCCCAAAACTGGGGTCTCCCTGCAGCTGTGGCAGCAGCAGGTGCTGCCCAGCACCCTGCCCTCGCAGCAGCAACTGTTGGTGGCAGAGCTGTGGAGAGGCTGCAGGGCAGCCAGAGGCTCGTGTGGCTTTTTGGGGGTGACAAAAGCAGGCTCTGTCTGCATGCAACAGCCTGGACAAATGCTGGGCATGGGAACTGCCATCCAAGGAAAATCCAGACGCGGCAGTGACTCTGTCCTGACCTTAACCCAGCCCAGATGGTGAGATCGGTGCCCCTCAGAAGAGCAGCATCTATTACAGGGCTCCTGGGGATGGGGAGGGGGGCACCCAGCTGTCGGAACAGCCTTTCCTCTCCCAGAGGAGATGCCAGGAGTTCTGGCAAGGGCAGGGGGGCAGCAGGAGGGCAGAGAAGCCACCACGCTGCACCAAGCCTAATGTGAGTGTCTGCCAAGCGAATGGTAGGAAACACCAACAGCTTAAAAGCAGAGGGACTGTGACTGCTGCTGAAGGATGTGCCTCCTCCCCCCTGCACCCTCTGCCTGGAGGAGCCACCTTGGCTACACTCTGCTCTACCCCTGCCAGGCATTGCATCCCCTCGTTGCGGACACACTGGTGCCACTCAGAGACAGGTCAGCAGCCCCCATCTTGCCCTTTCCTCCCTCCGGCCCTGGCAGCCAGGCAGCAGGATCAGGTAGCTGCTGAGGCAGCGCTTTGCCGAGCAGCCAGGCAACCCCTGCCGCAGGAAGGCTGGGCTGCCCACCTCAAGGTCACTGCAGGGACAAGGAGGAGACCTCGTGGTGCAGGGCTTGGAGCCTGAAAAGTGTTCCCATGCTGCCACGGGAGAGCTCTGCAGCCCCAGAGGGCTTGGGGGGCCCCAGATAGGATAAGCCTACAAAACCTGCCCAGCATCCCTGTGCTGGGATAGGGCTGAGACCCATCTCTTCATTCTCCATGGAGTTGCTCCATGTCCTCATGCCTTGCAGGGCCAAAAAGCCAGACAAGCTCTTTGGGGCACCAAGTTTAAAACTAGGAAAAATAAATCTTGGGAAAAGCCCTGCAGGAGAGGAGGACAGTCAAACCACACCTGGGCTTCAGGTTCTAGCCACAGTCATGGCTGTAGCATGTAGCCCACACACTAGCCAGGCACCCTCCCTATACCACCCCTTGCAAATGGCTCTGAAGATGCAAAGACCAGAGAAAAACTGAACAAAGGAGGAAGAGGAAAAATCAAAACTGCCATCTAAAAACCAACCACAAGCCCCTCCAGATAAATGAGGAACTAGAGGTGTAACACTCTCCATGGCTTTTTGACCTCTCCTCCCACATGCTTCTTCCTTCCCATCCCCATTTAAAACCCCATCTGGAGCGCAGAGGCAGGAGAAGCTGACAGCAACATGACACCAGTCTCTTTGGATCCCTCATCGATCTGGAAGGGAGAATGAGCTGCCTCCATCAGCTCTCCACAGCCCTGCTCAGGCCTGCTGCCACTGGGCACCCCTCCAAGGACCACAGAAAGCCAAGCAGAAGACGTGGGGCTGGAGAGGAACCCTCCAGCCTGCCCCTAACTTCAAAACATGTTGCCTGTGTACCCAAAAATGCTACTAATAGGCAGGGGTGCAGGTGGGTTAGTCAGGGGTCCAAGGGAAGCATGGGCAGGGTGAGCAGGACACGGGGGACTACCACCCACAATGGCACCCTGTTCTGGATTCCTGCCAGGGAGGCCACCCTGCCATTTCTAGGGCACCCTGAGCAGCAGAGATAAGGAGATGTAGAAAAAATGCAGAATGCTGTGCCCAAGACAGGGTGTGGAACATCTTGCAAGTCACAGAGAGATGGACCAGACCCCATAGCCAAGCTCTCGTCCATAGCAAGGACCCTACCAGGACCTTCGAGCAGCCTTTCCCTGGCTGAGGATGTGTTAATGGAAGCTGTGTTTGTACAGGGCATGTACAGCTATAATTACAGGCATGATGTTATGATAACAGGAAATCCGTGCCCTGTGGAGATGCAGGCAGAGAAAGGCACACACAGAGCTATTTGCTAATTGCCACCAACAATCAGCCTTTTGTGCCATGGCGGGGTACGGGAAGTGAAGTCTCCCCATCGCCAGGCTGGAGTCATCAGCACCCACCCTGCCCAGGCCATACAGATCCGGACATACAGAGCCTACCTCATGGCAGCTACAGAGCAAACCCACCTGCCCTGAGACATAACAAGATGGGCTGTGATCCACCAGCAGCAAGGACTCAACCTCCCTACGTTATAAACCTTCTAAAAGGCAGAGATTTTGTAAATTGCATTGACAGATAGAAGCAATGGGAAATTGTTCCTCGTTGGCCCTTTGCACATTACCCCCAATATATCGAGTCACTCGACTATGGAGGCATAGCCCTACCTGTACCTCTCAAAGGGCCAGTGAGGCAAGTAGTCATCCCTCCCCTTCAGCATCACTGAGGACTTTCCTACCTTTTTGATCTTCCCACTCCGTGTGCCTGCAAAGACAACAGTTTGTCCTCTGTAGTCATAGGCAGCCACTGAGGTCATCCCGTCGTCCTTATCCACAAAGAGTGGGGTTCCCTCAATGGTGACAGTCCCACCCAGTGGCTGGTTAAAATCCTGGCCACAGAAATTGTCGTCAATCTGCAGCGGCTGTTGAAAGAAAAGAGAGGAGAGATGAGCTTTATGCCAATGTCTCAACATATTGAACCTCCCAGATGACCATCAGCCATCTTCCACATTCACCCCATAGCTACTGGCACCTTGAGCAGCCCCATCACTTGCCCTCCTGTTCCAGCCATCCCATCTCACCAGCCAAAGGAAGGCATGAGTTGATGCTTCCCTAACATTCCCTATGCACTGATGTAAGGCACTTGGGACAGATCCACTGCATGGAGGCCCTCTCTACATCTGAAAAGGCTTTGCAGACCAACACTAAGGCTTTCTGTCCTCTACATCTTACAGAGCAGCACTTACAAACCCAGCGGGAGCCAGCGCAGCATCCCTGCTCCCCCTCCATCCCTGCCGCTGCTATCTCAGACACGTGGGATGCCAGCACAAGCTCCCCAGCACACACACATCCCTCTCCTCCTCATTCCGGCGCTAGCTTCAAAAACAAAACAGCTTGGCAGCGATGCAGGAGGGGCTGAATCCTGCGCCCCAGCCTTCCCCTGGAGACAAAACACTTCCCAGCCAAGGCTGTGCCAAGGCAAACGAGCCGGGGCTCCTGAAAGAGCCTCACTTCACATAGCAGAGCCTCCAGCAAACACACTACCCACCTGCCAGCCCTGTTCCACCTCCCGCAGGAACGTCTTCGGGAAATCCCCACATTTTTTCCATGCTGCCTTGCCTCAGACACGGCGCCTGGCTCAGCCAGCTGCCTCCTCACTTCAGTGTGAGCCCATGGGTCTGGGAGAAGCTCCTGCAAGCTCAGTCTGGGGAGAGGCAAAGGCAAGGCTACACTGGCCCCTCTCCACTCTGAGGGCCATGACAGCAGGGACCTACAGCAAGGACAGTCCTGAGGATGGGCAAGGCAAAGCCAGAGGAATTCCCCCTGTGAAAGCTGAGATGCAGGCAGGGGAGCAGGACCAGGACCAGATCCACAGTACTCACTCCTACATCAGGCATCCTTGACACTTCACCCTGGCCTGCTGAGCAGGACAACAGACCCAGGCCACAGTTATCTGGCCTGGGGAGCACGTGAGTCTCCCAGAGGTCCCACACAAGGGAACAGCCTCACACAGTCACAGGGCACCAGCAAAATCCCCATCCTGTCCCATGCAGTGAGGGGCTTCAGCCAAATCTCCATGGGTGGCAGCGAGCCTGTGTGCAGGAGGGTAGAGTGGCAAGGCAGGCATGGCCGATGGGGAGACAGTCTGCTCCAGTCACAGGATTTTTCCGCTTCACAGGGTTCCTTATATAACTTTGAATTTAAAGGGGAGAGAGTTTTTTTGGCAAGCAGCAGCCTCCAAATGCATGCCAGTCCCCAAGGGCTTTTAAATCCATATAGCATGTGCACAGACCATATGGGAAAATGCCGAGCTCCCGAGCTCCACGTACACAAGGGCAGTACAGAGGTCTGTAATTCCCACTCATCGCTGCCTGGGAAGCAAGGGTCAGCCCAGACCAGCTCTCACCAACAACCCACAGTCATCCACATGGAGGAGGGAAAACACGGCACTTTTCGTGCCCCAGCATAATACACTTGTAGTTACAATGGCATTAGCCTCCCACAGCCACAGCAACACTGCTCACCCTCCTCACTGTGCTGCCATGCCAGCTCCAAGGCCAGTGGTCCCACTCCTGAATGCAGTGGGAACTCAGCGCCGTGCCAGCCTTCCAGCAGGGGAGGACGGGGAACGATGCCAGCCGGTCACGTTCAGCCTCCCCGGGCGGTCTGGGAATGCTGGGCTGCTTCCTCAGTTACTCTTAACTTCTGGTTTTGCTGGATGCTGAGTTAATGTGCAAAGATCAGCTCCCTTCCCCGCCTGACTGTTGCTCACCCTTCCTTGAACTGGGGGAACTCCTACAACCGAGCATGAGAGATGCGGGGATCCCCAAAACGGGAACATGGGGCACCACGCATCTCTGCAACCACAGGAAAAGGAGGGAAGTGGAACCAGGACCTCTCCACTCATCCTCTGAATCGAAGCCTTGCCCTCTTCTATCCATCAGCCAACATACACACTAAGCATACTGTTCTGCATAACTAGGCTAGGAATTTTAAAACAGCAGATGAAAGAAAATTATCTTCCCAATCACAAAGTGAGATGAGATGTGAGTGATGCTTAAGCCAATACACAGCTCCTTATCCAATACCTGGGATCCCTCAGGTGCTTTGCTAAGGAAAAAACTCTGTCTCCAACACCCCAAATAAACCTCATCACCTTCTTCTCACACATCTGCAGTAGCAGAGGGGTTACAGGCAACGCCATGAAGGTATTTAAGCCCTGACACCCCTGGGTGCAGGTTCTGCTCTCTCCAAGCTCAATCTGCAGCTTCCCCAACCCCTCGGCTGCTGAATATGCAAGAGGAGAAATGTTTACGGTGTTTACTGCTCTCTGCTTTGTCTCAACATACTCTCTGGGAAATGACAAATACAGCTGCGCTCTGGGACCTGAGGAGCGCCCGCCGCCGCCATGCCGACACCACCTCGATAAATAATTACGCCGACAATTAGCTCATTAACAGCAAACTGCCTCGTTAGGGAAGCACAGGCAGCACAGCGAGGTCGGGCCAAGGGCAGCAGTACCAGGGTTACGGCACCCACAGACAACCCTGGCAGATGGGGGCTGCGGGGAGAGGTGAGGTGGAGGGACGGAGGGGTGGAAGGACAGCGGGACAGCTGTCCCTCGGCCAGTGCCAGCAGGGACAGACACGCACCACGGCAGGCGAGAGCCAGTGACCTTGCAGCGTTCCTGCCTGCGGATGCTGGGACCCGCAGGAGGCATTGGGATCTGCCCGCTCTTGCATTTCCATGGATGTTTGCAGGGACCATGGCCTCAGCCCATTGCAAGGGGGGGGGGGCTGTTTGTTTTGGGGAGGTTGTGTGCTTTTTTAATTAGTTTTTCCTTTTTTTCTGTGCTTTCCTTTGACACCCTTCTCAGTTGCCCCAGGACCCAAGCCAACCCAAGCCACCACCTGCATAGCACAGCAGTCTTCCCTCTCCCAGCACTAACCTGCCTCCCCAAAATAGGGTCAGGAAATTTGGATTTCCTGGGGAAAGGGGCCTGAAGGAGGGGGAAAGCAGGCCCACAGCACTGAGAGAGCAGGAGCGGGTGTCTCCTTGACATGCCTTGTCTCATTGCCTCCCTTCAAGCCCACTTATGAAAGCAATGAGGGAGCAGACAGCAAGGCAAGGCTCGCATCACTCAGCATTATTAATTAGTCAGTAATTCACCAGTTAGCACCATTATGGGCTCAGCCCATCCCCCTGTGCCACTCCAGGGGCTGCAATGGAGGATGTGAGGGGATGCAAAGAGCCAGGGAGGAGGTTACAGGAGGCTGGTACCAAATGCCAGGCTGTGATGCCAGGCATTTTGTGCATTAATCGCTGCTCAGGAATAATCCCAGAGTGGTACGGTTTGTTACCACCTGCATTTCTCTGGCTGCCCTGGAAAGAACTTGGCTTATCCTGGCCCACATGTCACCAGCCATTGCCCCGTGCCAGCAAGCTGGGCAGCAAGCCCCACTGAGGAGTCAAAACTCATTTTCTTCCTGGGACGGCCCAGGGAAAACTAATGCCCACATCCTGCATGCTCTACCCACACTGCCAGCCCAGGAGTCAAGGACTCCCAGAACCTTAAATAGCTCTCTGCTGCAAAATCTGCACTCCAGTTCCAGCCTGCTGCCCTTTCCCAGTCCTGCTACACCCAACACTCATCCCCCCAGTTTGGAGATGGGCATACTGGGCAGATGTGCTGAGCACATCTGGCCACAGGCACAAAGAACCTCAAGCTCTGCACTGCACAAGGGAAGAAAAGACCATGGCTCTTTTCACATAACACCAAACCCCTCTCAGTGAAACACTGAGGGCAGCAAAGCCTCTGGAAGGGTTCAGGAGTAGTTTAGACAGCAGGGCTGACACAGGGGAACTGTGACTCTGCTGTGTGTGAGAGCCCATGCTTAGGTCTGAGCACACCAGCATGAGGGGTCTTGCTCCTGAGCCAGTGCCACTACCCTTCCAGCTGCCGGATCACTGGATCTCAGGAGAGGAGAGAGAGAGAGAGAGAGAGAGAAACAGGAGGCAGGAATTCACTCTGCTCGCCAGCGTCAGAGAGGAACCACTAACATCCCCTGAGCTATCTGCCAAGCCTGGCAGCTTCTCCTCCTGGCTCTGACACCAACTCTGGAGAATCAGAGCCACCCTGCAGCGCTGGGGATGAGCATCCCCTGGCCCAGCACTGCTCGAGGTCTGGGAGCGCAATGCTGGCAAAACCTCCTCCAGCATGAACCACCCGTAGCCCCTTGCTGCCATGAAGGAGCAGAGCAAGAGAGGTCCTTGCACATTTTCCATATGAATGGGGTGTAATTCCCAAGCAACCACTGACTTGAGCGATTATGTTCTGCCTCCTTAAAAATTAAAAAAACATGCCCTTTATTTTCTGGCCAGCCCTCACCACTGAGAGGCTGTCTCTGCCATCACCCATCCCAGAGGTGGCTTTATTTTATTAGGGGCTCAGAAATTCCTGCCAGAAAGAGGTAACATGCTCCAAGGGGTCTGTTTTGGTTTGTGCTCAGCATAGCAAGGGGCTGAAGGCTTGACTCATGATCCAATCATGTCTTTCCCAGCTCTGCCTGTCAGCCAGAGCAGGACAGGGACAGAAAACACCACCTGGCACCCCCGGGAGGGAGGGTGGCACTCTCCAACCCAACCCATATGAAAGTGGAAGCATCCCCATAATGGCACATGTCCTTCCACCCCACAAGAGCCACATCTGCAGAAGCCAGAGAGAGCACCTTGGGATCCACCTGTTCCCAGGGACTGGCCACCAGGTAGCAATCCCAGGACTCTCCAAGCTTAAAACCACTCCCAAAATGTAGAGACCCCTCCCCAAACCCCAGGGACATGGCACCAGGAGAGGTGAGCCAGGAGTGCGGGAGGAAGGAGCGAACAACTCCGCTCACAGAGCCAGCAGCTGCGCGACCCAACAGGCAGCAGTGTAACGATTTCATCATTTTCCAGCAAAATTGAATTAGTTCAAAGCCAAAATCTGATTTGCGAGCCCAGCGCTCTTGACAGCAAACCCTTTACTTTGTCAGGCAGCTGTTAGCTGTCTCCTCCAGAGCTGCGGGGAGGACAGTGGGAGAGAAGGCACGGCTGCTCCACAGGGACCCCCTGCCTACCTGCCAGCACACAAACCCCTGCTTGAGCAGGGCTGAGGGCTTGGTGATGGGTGCTAAGCACCAGCAATCGGGCCTGGAGGAGGTGGGCAATAGCAGTTGTGTCAGGACTTTCACCAGACACTCCCAAACACACACATCGCACCCCAAAACCTGCCTCAGCCTCGCATCTGACCCTGTGTGGGGACTACCCAACCCAGCCTGCTGATATCCAGAGTATGACCTCCCCATGACCTGGAGTCCTAGCCTCCTGCAACCACTTTCGGGTTACAACATTGCCCGGGGAAAAAAATCCAGTAACAGTAACACTTCAACGAGGAAACAAACCCTGAGAGCCAAGCAGGGAGGTCCCTTCCCCACGGCTCATAGGTCCCTCACAGAATAGCTGAGCCACTAGCAGGGACTAGACATGCCCAGGTGAGCACCAGGCAGGAAGACCCCTCTCTGGGTACAGTGAGGAGTGCTCCCTCAGGAGGGTATCACTGCTCTAGAATACCAGCACTCACCTCCTGCACCTGTGGATGATAGTTTGCACTGGTCACTCTCAACACCCACCTTGCTGACACCTCTTTGTGCCTTCTGTCTTCCTCTCCAGCACATCATGGAGAGGATGTGGTCCCTCTGTGCTAAACATCTAATCAACTTCTACTGGGATCACCAACCTCCTCATGTCCCTTCATCAGGTGTCTGCTCCCCATCCCCCAAATCCTACTGCCTCCAACACCTTCTGCTTGGCCAAGCCCCAGGTGACATGACCCTTGCAAATCCACATGTGCCACCTGCAAGGGACCCCACAGCAGAGCTGCAGCAGATGGCCTGAGGGCTGAGCCCAGATCACTTACACTCCCCAAATCCACAGGGGAGGAACACCAGAAACAGGCACCTACATCAGCATGGGGCCCCTTGCTTGGTACTCTCCATAGGCACCAAATGCAGCCCAAATCCAGCTGGCTGCCCTGCCACAAAGCTGTGATCTCTGCAAGGAATGCTACCAGGCAAACCAAGTGTCCTGCCCCCATGGCACCAGTCCTCCCACTAGGAAAACAAAGTCAGGTCACTGGGAAGGGTCCAACCAGAGAGCACCACCAGAAGCCAGAAACAATCTGGCTTGAGTACAGACAAGTGCAAACTTACCGAGTTGATGCAGCCCAGCTCCTTATTCAAGAGCCAAGGTAGTGAGAGTTTCCCTTCCCCTCTGTAGCACGACTGGATACGTTCCTTGATCTTATCCTTGATCTTCTTCAACGTGAAGAGGCAGAGCACAGACTCCTTGGGAGGCTTAACCCTGTTTTTCTGGCCCTGGGAGAAGATGGTGAAGAGGATATCCTCCTGCTCTGAGATGCTCAGGTATTTGGCCAAAGCCTTGCCAGGCTTGGTCAGGTAGGCATCCTGGATTAGGCGGTACTCAATGCCGTCCTGCACACAGCCAATGGGGAACTCCACGTAGGAGTAGAACTTTGGGTCGTCCACACAGAGGCGGACAATCTTGGAGGTGAAAAACTGCTCTCCAGTGGAGTCGGGAGATGTGAGCTGGGTGTCCAGCTGCAGGGTCAGGTAGTAAACAAACTGCTCGCTGCTGAAGCTGTAGATATAGTAGATGTCAAAAGTGGGGAACTTGGAGAGTGTATCCGAGGGGATTTTAAGCTGCGAGGAGACAAACTCATCCTGGTAGACAAAGCCAAACATCTCCGCATTCTCCTCATTGGCCATCAGCTTGCGACTGGAGAGGGTGGGGAAGTACTCTGACTTCCCATCAATGGGCGTCCCAATGAAGAGCTTGTTCTGCCCATTCAGCACCTCAATGATGACTCCAGACATGGTGCCCGACTCATTGACACTGGAGAGGTAGTGCTCCTTGCGGTGGTGGGGCTCACCCAACTTGAAGAGGTCATCCAGCCGCAGGAACTGGCAAATACCCTGGGAGGCACTGCCACAGGCGATCAGCCGATTCCCCGAGTAGTCCACCAGCAGCAGTTTGTTCACATTGTTGGTAGTAACCAGCCCATGTGGGCAGGACTGAACACTGGGCGGAGGGTAACACTTCTCATTGTCCTCCACGGGCCCCGTCACGTGGGTCCGCAGGAGTGTGAGGTTATTGGAGAGCTTGTAGATCCTATTGACAGCCCCCACATAGACCTCCCCGGTTTTGTTGTGGACCACCAAGTGCGTCAAGCTCCAGTCTGTAACCGGGAAAGTCCTAAAGGGAGACTTGGGGCTGCCTTCCGCCAGCGGTAGCCAGGTGCTCCCCAAGAGCAGCAAGGTCCAAATGTGGATGGACAAGTGATGCTTGAGCCAAATGAGCCACATTGCAGCAGCCTCACATCCAGCCAAGGCCATGCCCAAACCCAGCCACAAAATAAATAGAAACAAACCCGAACTAAAGGGATGAGGGAGGGAGGAGGAGCTAGCGGGACACAGCCTCCTCTGCTTCTGCTGCGCTCAGCATTCAGGGCATCGTGGGCACGGCCAGTCCGGTCAGCCCTAGAGGGAGAAGGACAAGAAAAGTGCAGTTAGGAGGCTTTCTTGCACAGTGTCAAGCCTGTTCAACCCCACCCAGCAAGGACTGATGCCTCACCCTATTCTAGCATGCAGTCTAACAAAACAACCCCCACCACCTTCTGCTCCAGAAAGACACATCCCCTAGGTACAGGGACCAAGAGAATCCACATGATGCCAAGGGCAACCCTGCATGGTCACACACCACATGGAGCTGCCATGCGCTTGGTATCACTATCCGAGACTCAACCACCAGCCCCACCAGCCAGTGGCTGCTCCAATGGGGACACTCTGCCCTCACCCCTACCCAAACCCCCTTAGGAAGAGCAGCAGCTGTTTGAACATGCTGGCAGCTGCTGGCTGAAACCAGAGTGGCTTGTGATGCCTGGTGATGTGGTCCAGTACACCTACCACATACAAACACCCTGGTGGGGCATAGCTGGTCCCAACCCACTTTTAAGATCACCAGCAGCACCAAGGTGTTAGCCAGGGATGGCTGCTAACAAGCCTCAAGAGATGCTCCTGGCCTGCTGCCCTTGCCCCACTCCACCACAGTACTGGGAGTGGATGAAAAAACCTGGGTTCGCAGCAAGCACAGTCCAAGTCCTGCACAGAGGAGGATTTCAAAAGCACCTTTTGAAGGAGCTGGGAGAGCAGAGAGCCCTGGCATGCTGCCCATCATCCCTGCCACCTGCCTGCCTGACAAACCCCAGGAGGGTCACAGGCAGGAGGGGTTGGAGGCAGCAAGCAGGCACAGCAAGGAGAAGCACATACCTCTGGCATTTCTGTGCATTATGAAATGCACGGCCAGCCATCAGGCAGTCGGCTTGAGAGGCTCCAGAGGGATGAGGGGGCACACACAGGGAGGATGGAGAGCTCTGCCTCCTGCTGTGCCACAGCTGGGGCTCACCAACATGGAGCACTGAAGCAGCAGGGAGCCAGCCAAATATACCGCATCAGTATGACCTTTGCATCCCAGCAGTGGGGAGGAGGTGGCCACAGAAAGCCAATGCACAGCTCTGCTCTCCCCATCAGCTCAGCAGCCCCTTGGTTACACCCCCTTCCTGTCTTCTCCATCCACCCTCCATGCACAGGCACAAGCACCCCTGGACTAACACGGTGTTGTGCAAAACCCCCTGCCAGCACACGGCCGATCCTACCATCACAACCTATCCACCCAGGGTGGGAACATCATTCCCAAGATCCGTGGTTGGAACACCAGTTCAGTTCCCCAGCCTCTGCAGATAAGCTGCTCCAAAAGGGAGTGGAGGAGGAGAGCCTCACTCTCTCCTCCCTCTCTTTATCGTCCATCTCTGACTCAGTCCTGGATAACATTCAGGGAGGATCCCCAGCAGGGATGGCAGAGGTAGGAAATATGCCCTGAAGGGACTGGCAGCTCTGCCAGCGTCTCAGACAGGGCAGGGCAGGTGTCAGAGGGCAGCTGGCTACACACACTATATCAGCAGGGCTGCATGGGGCTGAATGGCTGCCCCAGCCTCAGCAGCCTGCTCTTGGCAGGACTGTGGGACCCACCAGGCAGGCCACATGCAAACTCTCAGAGGGCTATGTCATCACCCAGCCAGCAGCTGGGCCATACAGATACTGCAACATACCACACAGCATCTTTCAATTCTGCTGTTTCCTTCTCAAGACACACAGTTAGACATGAAGAGGTCTGAGGGAAGTGAGAGCCTTTTTTTTGTCCCTTTTCCTTCTCCCAACAAACATAAGACCCCCTCCCCACTCCTTCCCCAGGACAAATCCAGCCTTGGCCACCCCTGCAGCCCTGCCAGTTCTGCTGGGATCCCAACACACTGGACAAAGCTTCCTCATCACTTCCAAACCCTCCTGGCAGACCTGCCATCTCCACCAGCACTCCTCTGCCCCCGTACTCCCTTCCACCCTCCAACACATCCACTTCCAAGGTAAGATCCTAAAGGGATGTTTGGACAACAGCACATGAGCAACACTGAGACCAAAGCAAGGTGCCACAACGCTCCATGGGTATGGAGACAATCAAAATACCAGTCCTAGAAATCATCCCCATGGTTCTAATCTTCCATTCCTACCACCTTTCCCAACACTGGGAGCCTCTCAGCAAAGAGCAGATAGTCACAACACTGCCAGGGCAAGGGTGCTTGCAGAGGACATGCTCACTGCCCAGCACCTTCATTTTTCTGAGTTTGTTGGTAAGAGCATAACCATGAGCATCCCAGATCGGAGCTTATTAGCCCCAAACCACACTGAGGTGTGGGACCAAGTGGCACTGTCAGCACAAACCCACTGATTAGCTCAGAAAGCCACCAGCCTGGCAGCAGTAGGCAGTGCAGTTTCCTCACAAGAAGGCAGTTTCTCACCCCAAGAAACTGGCACAGCTCTCACCAAGCCACTACTCCAGTGTGCTAAGCCCCTCCAGGAACAGTATGTTCAGCTGCCTGTCAGGGAAATCACCACCAACACCAAACACACGCTGCAGAGAGGAGTGGGGAAGGTGGTGGAGGTGAGAGTGGGAACTTGGTGCCGTGTGAAGATGTCAGCTGGAGCATCATCCTGCCATGGTGAGAGAGCAGGACAGGGAACTTGCTCTCTTGGTGCGTTTCTATGATTCATTGCTTCTATTTTAGGAAGTGGGTGAGAGAACTAGAGGTCGAGCTGCTGCCACAAAGCAGGGCTAGAAAGCCCAACAGGAGATTCCCAAATTAATGTAGGAAACTGCAACTCACAAGCTGGAACGAGAGCAAAGTGAGGCAGAGCTGGGGCGAGCCGAGAGATGACACTCTGCAGAGCTCCTCTGAGATTTCTGCTCCTAAATATACTACAGCAGCAACATCTCGTCCTAGTGACCTGACACCAGTGGTGGTTTTGTCCAGTCCTGCTTAAAACCATCAGCAGCAATTATTAAAAATAAAACTGCACAAATGGTTAGTTTGTCTGCTTTCTTTGGGATTCAATGATACGGGTTCCCAAAATTTTTATTGAACCAAAGCTCAAGCCCACCACGGTGGAGGCAGCAGGCATGGGTGTCTGCACAGTGCCAGCTCCCTGCCCACAGGAGCAGCAGCCAAAGTACATTTCCCTCCTGTCACACAGACTCCAAGTCCCATGGAGAGGTCACGGTACAGCTAACAGCAGGGCAGCTCCTCTGCTGGCACACTCTTCAAACCACACAGCACCCAAACCCCAGGGAGCTGCACCCAAGTAGCACCTCACCCCAGGGAGGACCCAGCCCAGGGCCACCAACACAAGTGCTGCTGGGAAGTGAGACCTGCACCCCGCATACCTCCACTGCAGTCCAAAGGCACGGAAAACCCCGGGCAGACACCCTGGAGCCGAGCCCTGCCCTGAAACAGGCTGCAATAAAATAATACATCCCAGTCCAGATACATGTGTGCCAACCAGGAGAGTAGGACCAAAAATACACCCTGCTAGGCTGCCCGGGTGCAGAGCATCCTGCAGGGCCAAGCATCCCCAAGGCTCACCCCACAGCAGGGCCACGCTGTCGGAGAGACAGCACCACAGGCTTGTGTTTTGTTTTCCATGCACACAAACACACATATATATATACACACACACATATATTTATAGCAGGAAACCTGCTGTCAGAAACAAAGCCAGCATAAGAGCTCAATCTGCCCCAGCTCCTTTCATCCCACACCAGAAAGGACGTTTGCTCATGATTTCACCTCGAAGTGGCCACATTGAGATGGTCACAGTTGCGGTATGACATGGATAAGGCTGCCCACCTCACCGCAGCCAACACTCACATGCCTCAACTTTCAAAGAGCCATTCAGCAACAAGCCATGGACATGCCCCACTTACTGGCTCCTGAAGAGGTGGCAAGGGGCAGCAGCACTCTTTCTCTGAGGCTTCCTTGTCCTGCAGCATGCCCAAAAACCTGGGTTTGGGATGGGAGATCATGCTTTGGGAAAATAATCATCACTTTTGATAGCACAAAGCAGGAGTACTGGGATGGAAAAACTAACCTTAAAAGGCAAAGACTGGACAGAGCATTAAGGACCAGTTCTCCACTCATCCAGGCAGCAAGTCCAAAGCACTGAGGATGCTGAGTTGGCACTAGCCTACAAAGCAACAGCCCTTGTGGGAACACAGGGAGACAGCGTTTAAAACATGCAGACAAACACAGAGGTGCACTCACAGACCCACCTGTCATCCCTGCTACTGTATCAGCAAGATCCCACCGGGTTCAACCCTCCGAAAAGCCCTAGGGGCTTTACAGCCATGCACTTTGCAAGGGAGGCTGGAAGAGGGAAGGCATCAGATTGAAAACCCCAGACCCCAAAACTGATCCCAGAAAGGGGAAATGGCATCTAATGGGCATTTACCTGTAATCTCCCAAATCACTTGCTGCTCTCAGCAATAAGAAACAGTTGAGAAGGGACCAACTCTGAGCTGCGAGTAATTAGCAAAGGGGAGAGAGGGGAGACTATCCAGGGGAGAGAAAAGTCTGCAGGCCACAGGAGAGCCAGCCTCACCATACAGCTAGTGTATTTTTAGGTTCATCTGCCTGGGAAAAGCCTTGCAACAATGAGGAAAGCCTGGTGGTGGTACGAGTTAGAGCTGCACTACATTTGCAATCACTGCAACTAAATTTTAACTCCTTCAGTCACCACACAGAGTCATTGAAAACAATTTGGCTGGAGTCTCTCCCCAGCCAGAGAGTTAAATCACTACAAATCTTATCCCTGGCTCAAACCACACCCTGATGAAATCAATGGCAGGCTTTGATGCTGCTTCAACGCTGCAATCTCCTTTACTATCATTCAGTCAGGAATATCTTTAGCATCTTCAGTTTGCCCCAGGCAGGGGCTGAGGATGCTGTCCTGCCCTGTCACTGCAGCACATAGGGGCACAGCAGCTTCTGCTCCTGCCCTTGGAGGATCTTCTAGGCAAGGAATTCAACCTCTTTTCTCTTGAGAAACATGACAAGTAGAAGGAGCCATCTACTGCCCAAGGGCTCATGAAGCTTGACCCTCAGCAGAAAGGATCATAAAAGAACAAGCAGTGAGGAAATTAAAGAGCATTTTTCAAGTGTACAACTCCCCTTCCCCATTCCTGTGCAAGAAGGTATGTCGCACCAAGGAGAATAGCTCTGGAGCCACTATGTGCTCTCACCATCAAGAGACTGCAGAGAGCCCTTCCAAAAAGGGCTCACAAGCATTTTCAATATGGAAATGCAGGCTCCCCGCAATCACAAAATCCCAAGGCAGAGAGGCACACAAGGACAGCCTCACCAGGACTGCTTATCCCTGCCACAGAAACCAGGCATGACCAAGACCTTAAACATATTTCCCAACTCCATCCAGCTATTATGAAAGTGAGAGCTGATGGCTGTCCTTTGCCTTATCCCTACAACTCATTTGGGTATCACAGTCCATACAGGGTCCATACAAGGGCTGTTGAGGGGCTTTCTATATGCAGCCCACGTGCTGGATGTTTACTTCCCAAGAGAGTGCACCCCACCCTTCCCTTGCACTCCTACAGCCAAGGGACGAATATAAAGACGTGGATCAAATGATGCCTGGGATGGAGACCAATGCACAGCCCATAGGTGATCACTCACACAGGACACAGCCTGCTGCCTCCCCATCCTGCTTCAAGAAGTTTGTCCATCAACACACACAGAGCATAGCACCTCACCCCTAACTCTCTGCACTCCTCACACTGCAGGCCCCAATTCAAGGCACCAGGACACACCCAGGACTGTGGCTTCTTACCATCAACACCCACGTCAGCTCAAGGCTTCAAGCCCCACATTGATGTGAATTTTGCCACCTCAACCAGGATTTTGCCCCCATCTTCAGAACAAAGAAGTCCAGACCAAGTGCTCTGAAGGGCACTTTCCACTTTGGCTTTCATTCACGCACTCCCAGACCTTGGTTCTCACATGCCATCAGTCCACTGCCCCACATAAATGACCCAAAAAACAGCCCTGCTGGCAGAGGTCAGCTTGGTCCAGTTGGACCTGCAGAGACCCAAGAGGTCACCCACAAGCCAGGTCTCCCAAACAGCCAGGAGAGAAGTACAACGAGAAGTTCTCTGGCCATCAGCATCCTTCCCTTTTCTGATCACACTCCCTGTGGCATAATGCATCACTCCCCACTCCCAAACCTATTGCTCCACATTCCTTATTGAGCCAGGGCAGCCACAAACACAAGCTGATGGTCTTACCCTCCCCAGATCAATGTACCTCTTCCAGCCCAGCTCTCCAGGCTTGGTTTTCCTCTCTCCAACACAAGTGCACACCTCTGCACCCCTTGCCCACCTTCACAACCCATGGGAGAGCTGTGCTTCCCCCAAATCTCAGAGGGAATCCAGAGAGCTCCCACTTAGCAATGAAGCACTGCCACAGAAGCATTCCTGGTTGCTGGACACCCTCTGCTCCCAGTAAAGGGAGGTCATTCTGGGGCTGGTTTAATCCCTGCTGAGCTGAAATTCCCATGCTTCCGTCCAGCCTCGTGCTGACACCAGCACTCGTGCTGTCCTGTGGCAAGCTGAGCACAACTGCTGCTACAGTTCTGATTAAAACAGACCACAAAACTTCTCCAAATGAGGTTTCCCAAGCCCTATGTGCCTTTTCTCCCCCTCTCAACCTCCCGTCCTTCCCTCTCTGCTGTCCCACTCATGCTGCCCCAAGGACTACAGCTGGAAATTACTCAGGTCCTGGCTCCACTTCCCCTGCAGAGATCCCAGCTCAGCATGGCTCCATGTTTTATTTGCCCAAGGTGGAGCTGACCCAGGAGAAGCGAGACATCCAGAGAGCTAGTGCAGCCTTGCTTGGTAGGGGTACAGGTAGTGGGGGGAAGGGGAAGAGCCCAAAAGTCCCCCCCCCCCCGGCCCACACCCCCCAAAGGGGAAAAGCGCTT
>VWZF01001805.1:173550-310142 GCA_013396755.1 Sclerurus mexicanus | reverse complement strand
CGCCAGAGAGGGGAGGGAGGGGGGAGTGGGGCGGGGCCGCCCCGCCCTCCGGCAGCCTTAAAAGGGCAATGCCATGGGGGGTGATGGAGCGCGGGGGATACGGGAGCCCTTCCTGGAGAGAGCAGGGGCATCCTGGCACCCTGCGGGTCTGCGTGGGCCTGACGGGAACGACCCGTCATCTCTTTGTCAGGAAAGGGACCTTTGTAAGGGCCAGCAGGAATAAATACAGTGTTTGTCATAGGGATAGCCGCTGATTTCAGCAACGGCCCCTTGGGATGGAAATGTCAGGGAACGGCTCTGTCCAGATCTGCGCATTAGGAGATGGAACTGCAGGTGGTTATGGTTTACTGGGACTCACCATGTGCTGCATCACGGAGGCAATCAGTGCAAGGCGGCTTGTTCATCCAGGTTTTTGGGGGTACAACCAGCCGGATCTTCATCCCCACCAGCTCTCAACACTGGGATGCTTTGCCCCCTAGACAGAGACACACCATGGGAGTTTGGGAGTTCCCCCGTCCAGGATGGAAGGTGTGAGGTTTCCCTGTGCGGACACACATGTAGAAAACTCTTCTCTCGGCACCCCAGCAGGTGTGCGTGACTCTGTGTGGGCTGAGTTACAAACACGTAGCAGCTCCTCACCTTTTCTGTCAGGAAGAATTGTTTCCCAAAGCTGTGGAGAGGGGAAGCCTTTTTTCCGCAGGAGCACCGCAGGGGACTCTGGGAGATGACACAGAGGGTGAATCTCAAGGACCAGAACAGAGAAGAAAGCGGACCCTCAAAAGTTCCAGCACAGGCAGGAAGGAAAATGGAGAAAAAGGGTGATTTGGCTGAGTTCAGCACCAGAGATGCACTTCCCTTCCAGCCCTCAACACCTCAATGTTCACACCTTACTCAGAGCCCACCTGAGAGCAAAGATGATGTCCCTGCAACTTGGACAACAGGATTTTCTCCTCATTTATCCCCCTATCCTACCCTCACCAGCAACCATCTCCAGGATGCTAAAGAGCTGAGAACAGGCACATTCCCCCAGGGCAAGCATCGGTGCCTGCCATTCTCCCACCTCTTGTTTGTGCACAGACACACATGGGGCGCAGACTTAAAAGCTTTCGAGACAGAGAAGACATCATCAAGCTCTGCCGGCAGGGAAGTGGCTGGGATTTGGATCGGTTCCCCCAGACTGAAAGAAACACTTCTCTTTTTTTTTTTTTTTTCCCCTTCCTCCAAGAGACTAAATTTAGTGAATTCCTTTCACATTAAAAACTTGTCAGGTATTCACATCCAAAGAGGCTGCTGCTCCTGTCTCTCAGGGGAGTTACCGAGACAGAGAAACGGCTTAAACGAATAAAGAAGAAGGGAGAGATATTCAGACAATCTCCCACCACTGCTTTTAAATTTGCTCTCTCTCAGGGCTGGTGCATGGGCACTTTGGTCCCTGGCTGCCATCTCCTACTGCAAAGGCAAGAGGAGAGGGATGAATTTTCCCTCCCCAGAGCAGGGCTGAGTGACACAGCAGTGCCAAGCCCTGGGCCAGCGCTACCATTCCTGTGTGCCCCTGAGACAGGAAACTGTGCTGATTTATTTTTGCTGAACCGTGGATTGTCCACATCCATCCAGTGACAAGGGGAACCAAAGTGGCGGAGCTGAGAAAGGAACTGAGGGTGCACCCTGAGCCACCAATGAGGGTCCAGCCCTGACAGAAGGGAATAAAACAAGACAGCAAGAAAATCCAAGAACCCCCATGCAGGAGCCCGGTACATGCTGACCTGGCCGGGTAGATGCCAGGATTGTACAGGGTGGGAAGCAGCCTCAGGCTTGCAGTGACCCACAGAGCTCATGAGGCTGGTCTGATGGCTCACCCGACACCATGCCTGGCGGGCAATGGGACACGCTTGTCACTCACATGGCTTCCCCCCATGTCTGGGCAACTCACCCCCGCAGAGAGACCCTCGTTATCTCGGAAACTTGGCCTTTTATCCTGCCTCCCACGAGGCTTCAATTGCTCTGTTCATCCCTAAGCTCCCTGTGCATCCTCACCCCCCTTCCTCGGCAGACCCTGCGGGCTGACAGCCTCGCCGTGCCCCGAGGACAGCAGCTTGAGTGGCACCTCAAAGGCTCTAAAGAGCTCCACACTCGGCAGGGTGCTGGGAAGAGGGGCTGGAGGCAGAAGATGGCTCCGGTGGCAGCTGGACCCAAAGCCCAGCCGTGAGAGACGAGGGATTCACCGGACTCCTTCTCATTATGCTGACTCAGCGCTTCTTGCCCTCAACTTCAACCAAAATTACATTGAGAGGCAATCTGTTCTTGGTGTGTCTGGGGCACTTTCCCTACCTTAGCAAAGAGACTGAGGGGCTTTTTGTTCTCTAAAAGCAGCCTGATAACTGCTTTATCAAAACCAGCAACTAACTGGGAGAGGATTGGGTCACTGGAGAGAGCCCAGAGAGACGGGGAGGCTCTTCTGCTCCTCTCACTGCGTTAACCCAGTCTGAGTGGCGAGGGACCAAAAATAATCTGATAAATTGATGATTTTTTCAACTGTTTGCAATCTTTGACTGCTAAAAATATCTGCTAAAAGGCACAGTTCTGCACAGTGTACCCAGGTTCTCAAGCATGACGCTTCCCTTGGTTACCACTCACAGGCCATCGCAAAATGAACAGCCCCCAGAAGCTGCAACCCTGATTTAAACCCCCTGCACTGAACAGCAACACATAGGGATGAGAGAAACCCAGTGGTCTCAGCCCAGAAGCTTTTGGGCTATGAAATCTGGCTGGCCCAGAGAACAGTTCGGAACCCAAATGTGGGCATTTGGGATCTTCAGACCCAAACTCTGCATCCTGCTCTGCCCAGCCAGTCCCAGGGGATCCTCCTCAAGGGCATGGGCACCAGGAGGGGATCAGCTCTGCCCAGATGGCAGCAATAGGATTTTTTCCTCCTCCCATCCTCATAGACATCTTTGCTAATCCAGCCCCAGGAGCAGAAAACCCGGGCAGCTGGGCTGGGGAGCAGCCCTGGGTCCAACCAGAGGGTTTGTCAAAGTTTTCCAGGAGGCATCAGCAGCTCTTTAAGCTTCTTGACAGCCAAAATAACAAACTCCGTCTGCAGAGCTCTGGGGATCCAGGGTGGAATTAAAATGGGTAATGAATAGAACCGTTTCAGGGGATCACAGCTGCAGAGGCATGAAAGGCAGTGGGCAAAAGGTACTGGAGAGACACATGAGGAAGGGACACAGGGTGGCAGAGGAGTTGTCAACCAGGGCAGCAGCATTCCTCCTCTCCCTGCTCTGCCCAGAAAGAAAGGCACTTTGCTGCCTGCCAATGCAGCATTTATCCTGTGCCTGCTGCTACAGGCACCCTGGGGTCCACAAAGGGACAAGCAGCCCCTTCCTCTACCCCATCATGCTCATGTTTCTTGAAATGGGGAGTTTTCTGTCAAAGGCCTCAAGGGGCTGGCAGCACCACTGTTAATTCCAGCAAGAAGAGAATCTTCTTGAAGGGGATCAGGAGGAAGAGGGGTCTGGGAGCATCCTCATTTCCCCAGCATGTCACACAGGCAGTGATGCACCTTTTGATTTGGGAAGAGGTTTGGTGGGCTGGGCACTGGGGGCTGTGGTTGTGGGACATACTCTGGGGAACCCTGCCAGGTCTGCAACAGGAGGTCAGTCTGGGCATCACGTGGGACCCAGGAGAGGACTCGCAGCTGCAATGAGAGAGGATGGACACCCAATAGGATGGCCCACTCTGCTCATCTCAAAGCTGATCCCCAGCTCCCAAAGGACTTGCCTGACCTATGACTGTGTATCCACCAGCTGACAAATCATGCATGCACCAGTCCTTCCCCGAAGGGCAGGGAGGTCCTGCAGAGATCCCCTCTGGCCATACCTGCTCCGGCTGAGCTCCTTCCCAACTCCTTCATCCCTCAGCTCTGTGACTCACGATGGTGCTTAATTAGCAGGATGCCTGATGCAGACACCTGTCAACTCCTCCGAGACAACCAGCATTTCACGTTAGCTGCCCCGGGGCTGTTCGGCAGGAACAGCTCGCTCTCCGTATTGATATTCCTTCATCTCAGCCTATTTTCCAAGCCATCAAGCTGCCATCTCAACCCTCCCAGGCCCAGCAGTGCTGGGGAAAGCAGCCTCATGTCCATCAGCTCCAGGATGCTGATCCCACCTTTGCAGTCACTCAGGAACAGCTTTGTGCTTCCTCTGGCAGCCCAGTGTTCCTGGACAGAGTGCACCAAGCACAGACTTTGAGTCAGGGCAATTTTGAAGACAGGCAAAAAGTCACTGCCAAGGTCCCCAGGTCTGCAAAGTCTTCAAGATGCAGCCCTCCACCACTGTGGGTGTAGTATCACCACTCATCCCACCAGGAGCCACAGCAATAGGCAGTACAGGAGACTCAGCTGCTTTGATTTATTGCAACTGGCAGAAGGGCACGATGCCATCACCAGCATGTTTAGGGCCGGGGCATTTTGTAATGCAGGGCTGGGTCCTGCACAGCTTACCTGGGATGTGTTGAGCTTCATGGCCAGTTTTGTAAAGACAGATTGACCAAACAGTTCTAATTGAAGTATAAAGAGATTCCCTGTTAATTGCAAAAGGTGTTAACTCTGGAACCTGATGGCTGAGGGCTCAATAGCAACCTGAGGTCAGTGTCCGCCACCTTGGCTTGCCTGTCACCAGCTGGAAGCAGGCAGAGCATTCCTCCTGGGGAAACTTTGCGTCCTTCAGAGCACTCCTCCACGCCCCCTCTGCCATAGACCACTGTAGTGCTGCTCATCGCCTCCTGGTCTACACCCTCCCTCACCAGGGCCAGCTGAGGACCACTTTCATGGAGCAGATCCACCTCTTCACTCACCATTAGGATGATGTGCATCACTGTCCATGTCCCAAAGGCTTTCTGGTCCTTCACAAGTGCCAGAAGCTGTGCTCAGCATGTGTTAGGGCAAGGGAGGGCTGCCAGAGGTCTAAGAACATTGCCCCCTCCATTTAATTCAGGGGAGAAGACATAAAATGACACAGTTAAGACTGGATGATCCATCAGCCAGGCTAAACTCCAGTCCATAGTTGTCCCTACTTCTAAGTGCCAGGCTCCAGTTCCAGGATGGCTGTTTTCTCCATGACTCAAGTCAGTGGAAAGATCAACACCAAATCATTTGGCAGCTCAGAAATTCATCTCTGTCACATGGAACAAGTGGATGGCCACGAGACGCCAAGGAGTCCCTTTCCTTTCTCCAGTACCCATGTAAAATTAAAATGGACAAGGAAGAAGCTCCTGTAAATAATACATTCATGGTGCACTACACGGCTTCAGGAGCACATATTCGTTGTCTAGTCTTATTTAAAGAAACCCAGCCCTGCCTGAGTCATTAAAAATGTATCCTGGTTTCAACTTCATCCCATATACACTCACCACTGTGAAGCAGGTGGCTTGGTGGCTGTTTTCATGCCTTCCCTCTCTCAGCTGGTCCTGGGCAGCCCCATGCTGTTACTAGCGAGGCCCCTGGGTCACATGAAAAATTCACACACTTGACATCAGGCGCTTTCCATCCCTGTGCTCCTGCTCCTCCCTCACACCTGGGCCCAAAGACCCGCTCTCTGCCACTGTCTCCCAGACTCCAACAGCATCCTCTGAGCCAATAAAGGACTCTAATGAAAAACACCAAGTCCAAGTCTGGCCACAGCATCAATCCCACCATTTTTCCACCCCACTGCCTTCTCCCCACCTTACTCTGGCCAGTCTAAATTTTCCACATGTTCCCCTTGCTCATACACTGCATTTTCCGACACGCTGTGGGGTTTACAGCTCTTGGATGGGTGCTAACAGCTGGTGGGAGTCAGGCCCACAGTGAGGCACTTTGCCCCACAGCATGCTCCTGCCTTGCTGGAGATGACATTGAGGAGTCGAACCCATCAAGACCTGCAGGCTGCGGCTTCGTGTTTGCTCTTCATTTTCATTTCAGGGATGCAGTGCCCAAAGCTGGCATCTTGCACAGCTCTGGAGAGGAACCAAAGGGAATTGAATTTACCTTTGGTGCTCTGGAAATGGTGACTGGGGGTGAGGAGGAGAGACTAGGTGCAAGGTTGGGAATGAGAAGAAGGTGAAGTCACCCAATGTCTGGCTGACATTCACCATGTGCCATTGAACAACCAGGTGGCCACAAGTCCAAGCATCTCATTAATGGGCCAGTGCTCTCAACCCTTTGCTCAGCCATGACTAAAGTGTCTGCACCCACCCTTACAAGGACAGACGGCTGCCCAAGGGCACTCTCACCTGACCAAAAGCAGAACCATCAAACCCTGATTAGCCCATCTCTGCCTGCCAGAGGGAGCTCATGGGTGACCACATGCATGACCACAGCAAAGCTTGGGGCAGAGGCACTACCCACAGCTTCTAACATCCATCCCTCCTTGCTGCTCTCTGGCTCCTCCTGTCTGGGAAGCACTGGAGGCAAACCCCGGGGTGGGATAAGCTGGCAGTATCACTCAGACATGTGGACACCCACCCACATGCACACAGCCTGCACCCGCCTGGATCCCTTCACATCCCTCCCCATGGAGCAGCTCCTCCAGAGACACTGCAGGAAAACCTGGGAGATAACACATGCCTGCGACATTAGCAATTAAGGAGCATTAATTATAATAATAATAATTATCACAAAATAGCATTTTTATGGCACAATATTATGCTGAAAGATTTACAACATACTGAATCATGAAGTTCGTAATTAAAGTTATTTTAGTTTCTAATTTCGCTTTAATTCTATTCCAATAAAAGATAGGATAAATATACCTTAAGAAAATCTGCAGAAACCATTACTTAAGGCAATTTCCCTATATAGTGATGTTATATTGCAGTACAGAAATCCCTTGAGGAGCATCACAGACCTCGGTGAGGAAGTGTCCAGCCCTGTGAAATACCAAGCCCAACAAGTCTCACCCCAGGGCAGCAGGGCACTGCAGCCTGAAGGCACCGCCAGCCTCTCAGCTTGAACTTCACAGCCACAAGCCCTCCCGAGGTGGTTCTGTACATCATCGTGTGTCTTCTGCTGATGGGATGGGAGAAACTGAGAGCCTGGTCCCCACAAGGCAGCCACAGGAAGAGATGAGCTGGGTTTATTCCTCACGCTGCTGGAGGAGTCCTGGCATCACCACTGCGTGCAAAATGCTGCTGGGACACAGCAGGGGTGTTTCACTCTGGCTCCTGTAACAGTCAGTAGGAGAGAGGGGGCAGAGGAAGGACCCAAATCCCAGTCTTCCATGGGAAAATTATTATTGACTAAAGTGATTTTACAGGATTGAAGCCCAACCTGCAATTGTTTTGCAAGAAAAGGAAAAACAAAAAAGGAGAAGATAATTCTTTAGACATGGTCAAAGCTCTGTGTCTTGGAAGAGACATCACCATTGTTAAAGGATTTTTCAGTTCCATTTTGTGAATAAACCCCATAACATTAACTAAGCCAAAATCAGAATACAAAGCCTGATGCCCCGTATCTTATAGCACAGGAATTTTGAGTAACAATTGTATCACCCCACTCCCTGAGATACATTTTGGAATCTTAGGTTCTCTACCCAAGCAAACAAGTTCAGACTCTGCTTTGCTGTAAGCCTACTGGCCTTGTGCTGGTTCAGCCTTGAGCCCCACTGCATTAGGAGACCTGGGGCCACTGTCAGCCGGTCTGAGCCCCCCTCACCTGGGAGCTGCATCCCACCCTCACTGCCAACACCAAACGGCACAAGAGGAGGGAAGGGAAAAGGATGAGCTGAAGGGCTTGGGAAGACATTTACCTCCACCACCATCCCCATGTACCAGACAGCCCTGGCTGTGCCACAGAAAAAGCCACCACGGGATGCGAGCAGCTGAAAGTCCATCACATCTACCCCTAGAGAGCCAGCATGTTGCTGTCCTGTGGTGGCCATACCCATTTGATTTGAAAGCCAGAGGACATGTCACATCCTCTTGCCCACAATGCCATCCCCACTTGCTGCCTTTAAGGAGCCCCCTCCTCCAGCGGTCTAACACTGGGGGAACTCATCACACCGATGGAGCAGGATGGAGGACCTTCCACTCCCTTAGCTGTGCCCCTGCCCAAATCAGGCAGCATGACCGACTGCCTCTGAGCTCAGCCTGAGCCCCACTCCCCTGGAAGCCCCCGTGGGACTAAACTTCTTCATAATTAATTTAAATGCCTCTGTTCGTCGTGCTGCCCACTGGCACTTCCCAAGCACAGATTACTCACCTCGCTGCGGACACAGGGAACATTACAAGCTGGTCCGGAAGACAAGAGGTCTTGGCTCCCTGACAGCCCATAACTGATGGCTGGTTTGGGAGGCAGCTGAGGCAATGCCAGTTCTCAGAAAAGCAGCAGGCCTGCCAGCGGGTGATCCCGGCACCCACGCTCCCAGATGACTGGGAGATGGGAACTCCTCAAAAGCTGAGCAGGGGTGGTGGGGTGTGCATTTGAGATAAGGGTGAAGGCTTTAAGTAGAAGAGGTGCCTATATTGCCGGCAAGGTCTTTAATTGATTCTGGGAGAGTGATTTCTAAATTATATCCTGATGTGTACACTGCAATCGATAAATGCATTAAAGGAAGGAGCCTGCATGCCCTGAGTTGTGCTGCTCCACACCATCCCCACAGCCCATTCCCAGCTCTGTGTCCTGCTGGGCCACAGAGGAATCCTTGTGAGCAGCAGGCTGGGCACTGCAGTAGCTGGGGATGAGGCCCATGGAGCATCCCTCTCCAGGCAGGTGCCCCTCACCTGGGAAGGTTGCAGGCATCCTGAAATACTGACTTCAAGGACTGGTACCACAGTTTGGCGGCAGAGAGAAAAATAAGCCTTCCTCTGCCATACTGGGATGGTGCTTCCACTGCAGTCCTGAGCAGCTCCTCTTACCCTGCTCCCCATCTCCTGGGTACTTCTTACAAACTGATTTGATCTGGAAAACCAAGAGTGAGGCAGAGTGGTCCTTTCCATAAGGATGTGTCAGAAATCCTGAAAAGCTTGGCTGCCTGCCTATTTTAGTATGACAGATTTAGGAAGGGGTTTACCATCTTTAGGAAAGGTTTAGTGATTTGAAGAAGCTGCCTGGCAGTTCCTGCTCTCCCTCCACACTCCTCTGGCACATTCCTGCCGCCCAAGGAGAGATCTGGAAGCTAGGAAGACAAAAGCAAATACAAACACTTCAGCCTATTTATTAAAAAAGTTTACAAAATGATAAGTGAAAGACAGTTAATGATGCATCGTATGGTCAGTGCCAAGGAAAATGCTCTAAATTGAAGTCCTCAAATATGAAAAGAATCAACATTTAATAAGACAGTTAATGTATGTTATTTAAATGTCACTTCATTATTAAAAGTGTATATTTTTGAGGTTTAATAACCATGTAATTGAGGCATCTTTTCTATGGTTAAACCTTGGCAAATATGTTTTTCTTAATTTGCCAGTATTTATTTAACATGCAATAACCATCCCATTAAATTTAATGACTTCAATTAATAGGTACAAAGGGGCCTTTTTTAATGTCAATATGTATTCTTAAAGACAAGTCCCGACATGGTGCCACAAGGAAGCTCAGCTACCTGGGGGTGACCAGGGAGGGCAGGTGTCTGAACCAATCCACTGGGCTCTGCTGATGCCTCATTGCAGGAATAGGGATCCTTGGAGAGCCCACAGAGGAGGAGGGGGTACTGCATGTCCCAGACAGAGTTTGGGGGTCACAAAGAGGGTGATGCCAGCAGGCACGCCATGGGGACTCCCTCCCATCCTTGTTGGGCACCTCCTCACCCCACCAGCCTTGCTGCCAGGTATAAGGAGCGAGGGCAAAGGGCAAACTCTGTTGGAGCAATGAGGCAGCAGGGGCTCAGCATGTGACCACAGCTGAGCCTTGTAGCCCATGTTAGAGAACAGCCCAGGGTAAATGAACTCCTTTAACAAACCATTCAGTACAGAGTTATTAACTGGCTCATAATAAACCCCAGCACAACACTGTGCCTGATGCAATCCCACTGGGCTCTGGGCTATAGAACTCCACTCTGTTAGCAAGAAAATCCCCATCCTGCAGGCATGCACCACCTCCAGTGCCCCAGCACCTCGCTAGCCCCAGGCAGGGGCTTTGCTGCCACCTTCCAAGACCCCTGCACTCCCAGGGGCTCTGTCTTCTCCCTCAACCACGGCAGGACCCCCAAATGCCTCTTGCCCATCTTTCTCTCCTCTTCCCCTGCTTTCCCTGTGAACCTCAACCTACATGCCAGAGGGACTTGAATTTGTCTGATGGCAGAAGCACCTGAGGAACTGAGCAGGGAAGAGCGCACACTTCTGCATGTAGCAAACAGGGAAGCACACTCAGGAACACAGAGCTAACCACTTGGAAAGCAAATCACTGCTTCTGGGAAGCAGCACAGAAACACATCACCTTTCTGCTCTGGCAAAGGTGCTGGAGCACAGAGTCATGGCAGCAAGCCCCAGGGCAGGCTGCAAGTGAGATGCCCCCCTAGGGACCCCAAAATGACAATGTCTGAGGCCAGCAGCCAGCATGGCCCCCTGGCTTGCCCTGCCTGCAGCCAGGCTAACCCTAGTGCTCCAGAGTGCCCTGTTGGCCACCCACCCTCCCCTGAGCCCACCTCACCTGGGGATGTGATGCTGGCTGCAGGCACCAGGTCAGGTCATATCCTCTTGACTTGCAAACTGCTGTGATGATGCTGGAAGGGCTCACTGCAGCCAGGGGACCATAGGGAGGTGGCTGCAAGCTCTGCTCCACTTTTCCAGTTGTTGTGACGCAGGACAAGGCTGAAGAGACACAAAATCCTTGAAGACAACCTTATAGGTTGAGTTATACCTAGGCTAGGCTGGCCTAGGTTCAGGTGACTTGGTTCCCCCTAGGACAGAGATACAGCTTTAGCAGAGTCCACATCCCCAAAAATACCCAGCATATGGCCCTGAGGTTTTTCTTGCACCCCCAACTTCTCCCTGCCCCTTTCAGCCTTTTCCATTCAGACATGACAGGGGCTGCAGAGCAGCCACTGCCTCAGTGTCCCTGGCACCTCCTTCCTCAGCTAAAACCCCCTGAGGCCATTTGCAGGGAATGTCCAAAATGCACCAGGGCTTGAGCAGATTGGGGAAGCATATGTCTCCCTGCATTTCCCAGGGCATGGAGCGAGGTGCCAGCAGCGCTGCCAGCCTCCACTGGGCAACACACTGGCTGCCTGCACTCGCCTGCCCCATGTGCAGTGAGGTAGCAAGATTTAGCAGTGATCAGTGAATCCCAATTAATTGTGGTATCGGTATTTAAGGGACCCCATTGTGACGAGGCTGCCATGAGCTCGCTGGAGCCATCTGCTCCCCTGGCCCGGGGACCCTGATGCCTGCGGGGATTCCCTGGTGATTTCTGGCACTGGGACTGGGTGGGAGGACTCCCATCCCACAGCTCTGCTACCTGCAGTTGGGCTGGGGTAGCCTGGCCAGGATGGGAAGCAGAGTCGAGGGGGTTATTTAGTACCTCAGACCGGGCACACGTTCCAGGCGGCAATGCTGCCAGCCTGGGAACAGCTGCCTGCACCGACGTGGCCATAAATTACCCACAGAGCCATTGGGGACCCGCACCGGCGGGCAGGCTGCAGCGGCGTGCAGCCCCGCACGGGAGCCCAGCACAGGCAATTAATCCTCGTTAGCAGCCTGACGGGGAGATGGGCTTGCTGGGCATGCGGCACGGGGCGGCTGCTCCTGCAGCGGGGCTCTCTCCGCCGTTTGTATCTCTGCTTCCCCAGCGCCCTCCTCTCTGTTCAACTCCTCCTTCTCCTGTCCCACCCCTGCTCCTTCTCCTTCCTTTCCCCTGTTATCCTGGTTTCCTCCTGCCTCTCTCCATCCTTTCTTCCCACCTGTCCCGCCAGCACGGCACTCCGAAGATGCTCTGTGGCGCTGCTCCCTTCCCCAGAGCAAGGGTGAGGCTGGTCCCTGCCTGCCACGCTCAGCTCCCAGCAGGTGCTCAGCTCTCGAGCACTCTTGAAATTGGGCAGACGCTGGGACTTAGGCACCTCGTGGCCAGCCTCCTGGCCTTCCAGAGAATAAGATAAAACCAAGGTGCACCAAGCCACAAAGACAATCCCAGGGCCCAGACTCACACTGCTGCACCCAAGCCCTCGGGGACACGAGGCTCACTGGGTATGGGCAGAGCACAGCCCGGCCAAGACGGCCCAGCAGTGCTGAGCAGGGACGTGTCATCCCCACTGTGACATCCCTGAAGCGAGCAAATGCCGCTTCTCACACAGCAGATGGCAAATCCTACAGCAGGGAGGGGAAGAGGGGTGCCCATTAGCACCCCCAGCTATCGCCTTAGCTCTGCATCTCCCTTTTCAGGGCTGGGAGCCAGCACCAGGCTCTCCTCTCCACCACGATCTTCCCCCCAGCTCCAGACATCCCCACAGACAGCCCCCCAGGACCAGGGACCAGTCTCTGACTCCTGCCCACAGCCCTCTGCACTCAGTCACTACTTCAGGAGGAAGCATGGAGCTGCAGTAGAAAAGGACCCTGATTTTAAAGAAAATAATAATCCTAGAATAAATAAATAAGTAACAAGCCCAAGCACAAGTCTGCTTTTAAATTCAAATGTGCAATATGGCCCAGAGCCTCAGAGCCAGAAGGAAACCACAGATTTGGGCAAGGAAACAGGGAATATTTCACTTCAGCTCAGTCCAAGCCGTCATGATCTACCCAGCAGCGAGGGAGGTGGGGAAAGTGCTGCTCCCCGGGGGCTCTGCAGCTCCGACAGTCATCCCCCTGTCCACCACCCCCAGGCTGCTGTCCCTGGACCTAAGAAGCTTCTTCAGACTCTCATGTACCACATCAGCTCCCCATCACATCCCACCAACTCCAGGGTCACAGCTGTGACAGGGTGGGGGGTTCTCACTGGGGCTCCTCCAGCACCCACAGGCACCCCCCAGCCCCAGAGGGGCATCAAGCAGGACCCAACACTCAGCCCTGCACAGGGGCTCTCTGGGGTCACGGAAATGCTGGTGGCCACAGTGGTGACCATGCAGCTTGCGCTGGGTACTTGCACAGGCAGCAAAGCCACGACCTTACCACTCTCTACACCTACCAGAAAAGGAGGTTGTAGCCAGGTGGGGGGCGGTTTCTTCTTCCAAACAAATGACAGGATGAGAGGAAACGGCCTCAAGTTACATCAGGGAAGGTTGGATATTAGGGAAAATTTCTTCACTGAAAGGGCTGTCAAGCATTGAAACAGGCTGCCCCGGGGAAGTGATAGAACCACCACCCCTAGAAGTGTTCAAAACCCACTTAGATGTGATGCATAGGAACATAGTTTAGTGGTGGGCTTGGCAGTGCTGAGTTAACAGTTGACGCGATGATCTCAGAAATCTTTTCCAGCCTTAATGATTCCGTGACCGTGGTCCGGTCCTGTCCTGTCCAGGATGCTCCTGCCGCTGTTGGGGGGCGTCACAGCCCCATCCTGTCCTCGGGCAAGGGACGTTCTCTCGAACCCGTGGGCATCACCCAGCCAGCGGCGGGGGCTGGTTCCCGCCCCTCGGCACACTCGGTTAATGCACCTGCCCAGGAGCGCGGAGCCAGAACCAGGATTCTTGTCCCCTGTGGGTCGCAAGTGACAGGAGTTTGGACCGGCCTCATCCCAGGTTCCGCAGCCAGCACAGCCGGGCTGTTTCCTGCCCCGCACTGGGGCGGCAGCGCCCGGCTCGGCTCCTCACGGAGATGACCCTCGGCCAGAGCATCCCTGGGCGATCCCGGCCCGAGCCGAGCCGAGCGGCGGCAGCGCGGACCGACAGTGCCACCTGCTGCTGCTGCTGCTGGGAGGGACGGACGGAGGGACCGCGACTCACGGGGCGGGTCCAGCCCCACGTACAGGCGCTGGACGCTCCGCACCCTCGGCAGCCCGGGGCGATGGGGTGCAGCACGGGATGCCCCGTGCGAGGGAGGTGACAGCGAACTCGGAGCAGGAAGGAAAGTCGGCATAAATCCCTAGAGCTGTTTTCCCACTGTCCGCAAGTGCCTGAACCCCAGCACCCCGCACCTGCACCAGGTGCGAGGACAAGGTGGGAAAGGGCACGAGGGGACGGCTGTGCCCAGGGCCACGTCTGGAACGGAGGAGCTGCAGGACTCTGTGTCCAAAGCCCAGACACTCCAGTGACATGCATTACCCAGACAGACATGGGCCACACACCTTCCGACAGCCAAAGCCCGAGAATAACTGTGCTCCGCACAGGGAGGCTGGGGGCAGCTGCTTCCAGTCCTGGCGGCACCGGGCATGCCGATGGAGCTGGGGACAGGAGGTCTCCTGAAAACAGCAGGTCAGCATAGACCACCTTTCCACGGGGACAGCAGGATAGGACCCATCATCCCTGTGCAAAAAGAGCAAAGTGGGGGTGCAGAGCCAGCTCTGGAGGGGTGTGAAGGCACATGGGAGGTGTCAGGCACACGATGTCACCATGTCACCCCTTTCCCATGCACAGATTCCAGGGCACTGTGGCCCTGACACAGCAGTTCAGGGATATAAGGGCTGCAAAATGCCGTGACACCTCCATGGCCCTGTGGCACACACGCATGGTCCACAAGCACACAGAGCACGGTGGAGACTGACCACGGGGCGCAAGGAAATCTGCTTCACAAATTACCATTAGTACCAAATGTCCCTTCTTATCAAGACTGGATGGGTATTCAATTTTCTCTTCAAACGCCTGCCTTCTGAAATGGTAATAGAATTTCAAATCTAGGGGAAAAGGGAGGGGAAAAACTGAATATGCAAGGATTAACAATGAGTGAGAGAGACAAAGGAAGAAATTATACCAAAAAAATATAGTCAGAGCCTTTGCAGGAATTAATTAAATACAAATATAAAGAGAAAATTAAGTCTCATGCTTAGGAGGGGGGAGAAAAGGGTTATTTTCTGAGTTTAATTAACCTTTTTTTGCCAAGAACAATGAAAAGGAAGGGGGAAGGGAGTGAGAGGAGAGCAAAGACTCCTAATTGTTTTGCCTTGCAGGAGATAATTATGGTAGCTGGCCGGGTCGGGGTCTGCCCACGCAGGTTTGGGGTGCATGGGTCCAGCTTGTGCACGTGCTGGGATTGTGTGCACATAATAGCTCATTTGTTGGCTCTAATTGGGATGTAGATTGAGAGGAGCAAAGGCAGAGCTGAGGAGAGTCATGGTCCCCCAAATGCCAGGGAATGCAAGGAGGGGATATCCCTTCCTGGCAGGTCCATAGGGAAGGGAGGAGTATTGAGCATCAGTGAGAAGTGGCTGGTGGTCACGGTGACAGGCAGGTCTGTGAGATGACCTCCATTCCCATACTCCCAAGTATCTTGTTTGTAGGTTTAGTATCTGTGGTACTTGAAGGCATCAGTCACAGAGCAACAGCCTGGGGGTCAGATGGGGTTTGGGAACAGCAGGATGCAAAATTAATGTTTTTTGTCACCACTGGCCGCTCTTGGGGAACATGGGGGAGCCAGGCAGTGGTAGCAGGATGAAAAGTCACAGGACAAGGAAAGGAAAGGTAATGCTGATGGTAAACACAAGTGCCTGCCTGCCAGGTCCTTGCCCTGTTGCCTCTCTGATTTGCTGCCCATGTGGGAGCTGCCTGTCCACAGCCCAGACTCCAAAAGAGGGGAAGGGACCTGGAAAAGCCAGACCTGGAGAGCAGGAGCTCTGGCAGCTTTAGGAGCAGGTCAACATTGTGCCCAGCTGTAAGGAGCAGCATTGACTCTGGACTACAGGCACTGCTGGATGCCCAGGCTTACCTCTGCAAGCCCCACAATAATATTTATGGCAACTCACATGACACCAGTGACCAGGAGTGATGGAAATGGGCCAGTCAATGTTCCACACTTGAACAAGGGGCAATGAACCTCCTCCTCCATGGTGCTGGGGTTGCTTGCTGGGAGCTGCTCCTGAAGGAAAGGAGCTTTGGGGCCAAGGTGCTGCCTGCCAAGATGTCTAGAGGCACTGTCACAAACAGGTTGCATGCCTTTCCCTGCATCCTTTTGACACCTTGGTGTCATGAGGTTTGGAGCAGGGCCTCTAATACCAGCTGTGCGAAGCAGAGACTTCCCAAGGACTCGCCACACACAACATCCATGTGCCACCATCCACGGAGGTGCCCTCCACCCCTGCACCACAAGCTCTCCCAGAGCAATGTAAAGCCCCCTCCTCACCCTCCAACCCCATCTCACCATGATTATACCACCACCCATCACATACGTGCTCAGGTGGGTGATAGAGAAGCTGGATCTGCACTCTTGGATGAGGCTGGAGGAAGCAAAGCTGGCTTTCTAGACAGGACCAGCTGCATTGAAGCCGGGTTTCCATTGGATCACAGAGGGAGAAATTCATCATCCCTGGCAAGCAGCTCCTGAAAGGCAGAAGCTGAAGACATGGGACTTCTGCAAAGGTCTGACCCTGCCAGCACAGCATTGTCCAGGAGGATGCACACACAGGCTATGGATTATCTGGGAAGCGGGACAGGGTGATTAATAAGTTAAAATCAACACTAGCAAGCATTTATTTAACAAACATACCTCCTTATCTGTCCAGGAATAGATTGCAAAATTATTCAAGAGTCTTCAGTGTAAATTATTCTCAGTATAAAGATTGTTTAAATTGCAAGCTGGGAATATTACTGTGAAGTGTACAAGGTATGTGGTAAATTATGTAACCAATTTATGTAATTTATAAATTGAGTTACATAAATTAGCTACACCAGGTACAGCATGAATGTCAAATTGTATACTCAATTGTCACAATAATGGCTCAGCATCAGATTAGCTTGAGGATTAATCCAGACAGTACAAAGTCTGGATGTCACAAATAAATAAATATAAATATCAAACCATATACTAACAGCTCAAACTAGAAAGTTATTAGCATTAATAAAGTGCAATCACTCAATTACTTGTCAGGGGAAGTAAAATGAGGCAGAGCCAGCAGGATCAGTTTGCTTTTCAGTTTGCACAGATGTCCCCACAGTCAGTGCCCTGCAGAGTGCTTTAGGGAGCGTAGAAAGTACCTAAACCTTTTCCAGAAGTCCCTGTCTCACTCCTGAGGTAAGGAATATCTCCCTTAACAGTAAGGGTCTACAAAATCATTGCTGACTTTAAATTAAGAAGTTTAGACTAAGGGCACCATTATACTACTTAATTCACTGTGCACAGGGCCATGGAAAAGTCCAGGAATTTATTGTACAGCTCCGAGATGCACCTGCTGTACTCACCCAAATTTTCAGGACATGAAGGACCCTTAGAAAACCAGAACCAAGGCTATTAGTTTTCCCCAAGTTAACAGTCAAAAGTACATTTTCACTTCTTTTCCATGAGCACTTCCACTCCAGTCCCACAAACTACTCAGTCCCCAGGTTAAACACGGAGGGGACAACTCTGGGCATACAGACCCCACGAGAGGGAAGGTGCTTCTGCAGTCTGCAGGTCAGGAACTGACAAAACTTGGAAACTTGGAAAGGGTTTTGGGGAGAATATGTGGGGATATGGAACAATAAGAGGAAATATTACTTAAATTTATAAATTACTTAACCTAAAATCTAAGGCTGGATGAAACTGATCTCATTACTTAAGAACAGATGGAGCAAGGAGAGCAAGGAGAGCCAGGAGCTCTCCCCAAGGAGCCTCACTCCCAAGGCGGCCCTGTGGGCACAGTGGGCAGGAGCAGGACTGAGCCACATTTCATGCTTTTTGCTCCACTGTCCACATTCTCAATGGATGCTGAATGCTTCAGAGTTTCAGAACTTTTCACCTTGTACTCCTCATTAAAATCCAATTTTCTTTCCAGTTGAGAATGGCAGAATTCTGCCCTCCTGGGAACAGCTGTAATTATATTGTCATCTGCTTGCTTGGGAGTGCTGCAAGGTCTGTAGCAGTGTTAGAGCTCCCAGTCTCAGGGGTGACTGCAAAGCGACCTGGAGCACAAATCTCTTGAGTACAACTTATTAAAACCTCCCTGCAATGCATGTGCTTGGTTTTTCCAGAGAGCTGAGTTTGGACCTCCCAAGCAATCCCACGAGGTAAGCACCAGTTGGCAGTGACCAAGTTTGCAGTCAGAAGAATGATACAAATCACCTTAAATTTATGATGTGCACGTGGACCTCATTTTTCTATGCAATTCTTTGCAGTGTTGAATGAAGTTTTTTACCCACTCTTTGAAACATCTGCCCATCAGTCACAAAGGAGAAGCAAACGTACCTCTCATTATGTCACACTTGGACACTGTCACCTTGACACAGAATTCCTATACCCTACAGAGACCTAAACACATCCATTGCCTGAAAATAGCTTCAAACTTGAGTCTTGCATCAGCAATGAGCAATACAGGACCACCTGCAGCCTCTGAACAGGACATCTGCTTTGTTTTTTGAGGAGCTGAAGAGCCAGATCCTCCTGTCTGAGGGTACTTCCAAAAAGATAATCAGCTTAGACTCTGAAGCATGAATTCTCTTCTTTATCTGTTTGGGCACAGACTAAATGGCAACCCTTTCCTTCAGACAGTGGAGATCATTTTTCCTGGCAAAGGGGAGGTCAGGCCAACCAGCGGCTGGGTGGAACCGACAGCTGGCACTGAGGTTTCACGGCTGGAATTCATTAGGATGTTAGGGAAAGCAGCCATGAAGTATATTAAATATTTTACTGTGGATATTCCATTTTGTAAACCACCCTCCAGTTTGGGAATGTATACTCCAGGGTACCAGAAGGCATTGTATGAAAACAACTAGAATGTAGCTTTAAAATAAACAGATTAATATTTTCTCTTTTTGTAACCTCTAACTTAAAGACCCCACAGCACTGCATAAGCACCTGATTTAAGTTTGGAACAAGCCCAGCATGCAGATAATTCTACTGATATCAGCTTACACTCTGTTTGGACACCCCTGTGTGCTTTCTCACTGCAGAACCCTGAGATGCAGTGGCAGAGTCCTGCTTGGGAACAGGCACAAACCTCATGGCAAAAGGTGGTTTTGGACACCTGCAATGCATGTGGATGCCAGACTCAGTCTATGTGGTCACCACAGATGCACATGATCCACTTAATCCAATAAATTACAATCCAAGGAGGTTGGAAACAACACTCTAGAAGGTAAGGAATAGAGGGCAAAAGTCCCAACACAAAACCTACTTATTTTCATTTGCAGAAGAAAAATAAGTAAGTAAGGATTAAAGGGACTATGAGGGCTGTTTCAGTGAGGAAGCCCATAAAGAACAATTTCTGTCTTCTGTAAGCTTTTATTCTGGCTGATATGATTTAAACTAAATCCTGAACTGGCATTTCTCCTCCATTTCATTAAGAGCTGTGAAGCTTCATTGCAGTCACTGGCCAGGCTTCTTCAGCAGTTGAAAGGCTACTGAAGGAAAAGCAAAGAATTAATTTTTAAAAAGCCATGCTCACACACAGCTTTATCAAATGGCAAAAATTCAAATCTCTCTCTTGGTTCAGCCACTCGAAGGAGGAATGCAGGCAGCACTGGCAGAGTTCCTGTTTACTTGTTTTATGACGGTTGTAACGAGGAACCCATTAAATTAATAGGCGTGCTTTATTTTTAATGTTATGTTTAGCTAATCCTGACTTACAGTGGCACTCCCCATTCAAAGAAAATAAAAATCAAACTCACTATGATGATGGACTCCATCAATGAGAAAATGGATACGGAGGGATGCTCAAGAGGTCACAGGAGGGAAAAAATAACACCCTTCTCCCTCCTCCTGAGGGAGTGTCACTCATGTCCTCTGCTGATGTCCATTAGAGAGATTAACTCATGCAGTTCAAGGACTAAACAAAACAAAACTGATCTAAAGCCATAAAGGGGGGAAAAAAATTGCCAGAGCGACCCATTCCAACTCCACTAGCACCTCAGCACAGGGTACTGAAACGTGGAAAGTATCTCCTGTCCTGTCCCTGAGAGAAATCAGTCCTTTGGATCGCTCAGCAGTCAGAGGCTGGAAGCTGATGATATCCTCCTTAGCTGTAAGGTCTAAATTACCTGTTTACACATTTCAGACTACATACCCAGGTTAATGATGCAACTAGGTCAAAATGAGATGCCCACCTAGAGACTCCAGCAGAGCTGCTCATGTGCAGACACACACACACACACAGAGCATGGCTGGAGTGTCTGGCTGACTCAGAACCCTTTCCTGATCTTAAACAGTGAAAATATTTTTTTTCATTATTATTAATTCTTTAGAGAAGGCAGCAGGAACTGTATGGGACTGAACTGCATGCACCAGTTTGCAAAAAATGTTAGCAGCAGATGGGTATGAAGACAATTTGCCCTGCAGCTGTCACCCCAATATCAACTCAGTATTCAAAAAGGATTTTGAAACGAAAGCTTTAAGGGATCCATAGGAAAGTGAGGACATCTTAACTCTTCAAAAAGAGCCAAGTGAGTCAAAGGGCTCTGTTTGGACTCCTTCCAATTAGCAAACCTGCTTCAAAGATATAAGAAGTTATTTCTAAACAGACTTCCCAAAAACAAAGGAGGATGCAAAGTAGGAATCAAAACAAGATTCCAGGTCCTTATTGCCCCTTTTCCTGCACACCCTAGGACAGCTGGCCTTCTCTGCAACAGTTCCCCCAGAGAACAATACAGGGCAGCAGGACCCAGACACAAGCGTTACCAACATCTCTGAGCACAGAGCACAAACGAAATGGCTGGATAAAGCACAAGCTATTCCACTGAGAGCAAGCAGGGAGAGTGTCTAATTTAGGCCATTCACAAGGGGAAACCAGCTTCAGGAGCAGTTTGTTACATTGCCCTGAGGGAGCAGTTGATTTCAACTTGGAAACAAAAGTTTGTGTGCTGCTCTCCCTAGGAAGACAATAAAGAAAAGTTTCTTGCCATGCACTGACCTCTATAAAAAGTCTGAAAGAGCACGTGTCATTAAATCCAAGACATACTTTTTACAGGGAGCCCCCCTGAGACCAGTGGCTGCTCCATTTGCTCCCTCTGGCTTTGCCCCAGGCTGCACAACTACCACTCTGCCAGCACAATTACACAGCAAAGCAGGAGATGGAGGGGAGGCATTACCAGCCAGAACAGCCTCAGTACAAAGGTGATCCAGCCTAATCACTTCAATCCACATCACCCTTCACTCTCCCACGGCATCAGCCCAGGAGAACCAGGGAAGTGAAGAGAATGCAACACACACCAAGAGCAGAGTGATAGGCTGACAAGGCAGGTAAGTCAGTTCAGGAATATCATCCACCTTCTCCAAGAATAAAAAAACGTGAATGGGAGCACATGTAGGGTCACACACTGCAGGACTCTGAATAGTCCTTCAGGCTCCAAAAAAGCTTCAGTAATGATAATGCTTCAGTACTGCCCCCACAGAGGGGGCACAAGACAAGGGAAGAAAAAGGTGGTCCTGAGACATGTACAACACTGGAAATGAAGCATTTTAGGGAGTCAGGCATAAACAATTTATCAATCAGTTTAGAGACAAACATTTTTAACCAGTTTGGAAATAAAAAATAACAACTTGAAAGACAAATTGAAAAATTCTGCTTGGAAAAGAAGCACACAGCGTGAGATCACAGGATTCAGCAGACTATAAAATAGGAAATGAGACTTACTCTTCTCCCCCTACAGCTACACAAAACCCTCCTACATAGATTACAGACACACTTGGCAATTGCCTTCCTCCTTCCACCTCTCCTGCTATGGACAAGGCAGAGCAGGTAGAAGCCTGGATGCAGAGAGGATATTAGATAAAGCATCTTGAAAAGTCAGGTGTGAAATATTAACAACAGGAGGCAACGGGTTGTGTTTTTATGCAAGATCACAAATTTGGTGCTTAGAGCGCTGGTGATGTTCTTGCACACTGGAATCTCAAAGTGCTGTTTGTTGAATGTTTCGTTGAAAAAGCTATTGAGGCCTACTGGAAAATTTGTATCAGTTATTTCCTGTATCTTCTCTAACTTAGTTGTTTTTGTTCTTTTCCCTTCCTGCAACACTAAGAAATTATGCATGAATAAAAAGGTTGTTCTTTCCATTCATTTGGCAAGTTTTAAAACAATTCATACTCTTAAAGCAGGCACTCTGCAAGCTGTATTTTCTCATGAAATTACCACAATTGTGCACATTGCATCCGAATCACCGGATGCATTTGTACACAAAATTACCCAGTTTGTAGAGAGAACTGCGGTAACCAGGCAGGCAAAATGGACATGCACTGCTCAGCTGAATGGAGCACTGCACCTGAACCACACCTGGTGTTGGGCAGGTTTCGTTGGTGAAACAGGTCACAGATATTCCTGCACACAAAAGATTTTCTTTTGATCCAGCACATGCAGCACAGAGAGCAGAGCGGCTGGCTGCCTCTACCCCACCTCAAACTTGCCTTTGGAGGAAAATGCCTCTAATTCAGCTTCCACAATAGATTCAGACCTTGTTTATCCTGCTGTTCTAGTTGCCCATTAATGCCAACTGCAGCGGTGTGGTAAGGACATCTATTCAACACCGGGCAGCAATCTCTGCCACTCTGGAGCGTAACTGACACCTACTGTCAGTCTTGCATGGGAAAAAAAATTGCTCTGAATATCCATCAAGCAGTCGATGTATGCTGTAGGTACAGTCGAGGAGAAACAGAAGGAGGGGGAGCCCAGGAGACGGTGCAGGGCTTCTTCCTTCTTTGAATGGGTCTTGGTACTACTGCAAGAGCAGCAAAGCTAAGGTGGAAGAGAAAACACTCCAGAAGCTGTGTTACCTGCACTTTTTTTACCTGGATACCAGCTGAACTGCAAACTGAACTTCATCTTCAGCTGTTTCCTATTAACACCTTCACTCATCGTATTTTCCCTGAGACTCAGATATCTGAGCTGATGATCAGGGCAACAACAGCAACAAAACTGCTCCTGGGTACTAGGAAATGCCAAATGAAAGGGACTGCATGAAAGGCAGATGGGACCACAGTCCCCACAGACATGATCACCAAGACATTCGTAGACATTCAGCAGAGAGTAAGCTAAAGCCAAACCAAACATGGCAGGACAGAGGAGTTTCTCATTTCAGGGCTGCACAACAAACTAATGTCTGTCCTCAGAGGCTACCAGACACAGAGTTAGGCAAGCCAGTACTGAGGTGCAATGACAGGCAAGAGGTATATTTTCAGCTAATAATCAAGCAGTCCCTCATCTGGAGATACTGGATGGCCTCAGAGTGCCACTTTGTCCTTGTTGGGCTGCAAACAGCCGCAATGCACCTGGCCAACATTAGCTGTAGCTGTTACATTTATGATTTTATGGCTGATTTTTTCCCCCCTACCCTCTATCGAGTTCACTGTCTGAATGATCACATCTGTTTATGTTCCACAGACACCTGCATATCTTGAGATGACAGCAACTCCCTGAATGCTGTAATCAGTTATTTCTCAACAGAGAAATTGCCAATTTGGTAAATAAAGCTCATTATAAAAGAACATGAAAATGTATTACAGTTGCCTAACAGAGAAAATTGCCCAGTGCCGCCAAATAATCAGCCCTGGCATCATAATCCCCCCCAATTTAGGGCAGCTGAAATAATGACATGCAAATTACTCATGCCAAGGCAATGCTGGATAGGGGCAAGAGGAAAGTGAGGAAGAGACAAAATAGGTATTTTTCTTTTCAGGCCAACAATAATTTCAAACCTAGCCAGGGATAGACCTTGGTGCTCTAAATCTCTGTATGCAGAGTCAGAAGTTCTGTGGCTCTGTAGGACCTGGTGATCCAAAAGCTGGCATGGTGGCAGCAGCAAAAGCCCAGCCAGTCCTGCTACAATAAATTTGAGGGCACCAAGTGTCCTATTTTGGTTTGGAAAAACTTGCCCTTCCTTCCTTGGGGACAGCAAGTTTGACCTACACAATGATGAAAACCTGGAATTTTTGCAAGATCTGAAACTCACAGAGATGCACCATGGGTAAGCAAATGTTACTTCTGAAGAGGAAGAGGGTTGTGGCATCAGCTCTCCACAAAGAAAGGCATTTTGTTGCTTTAATGAAGATGTAAAGCACTATGTTGCTGTTGAAAGAAAAAAAGAGACAAAGCACAATATAACACAGAAAACAATTCTCAGCCTCCTTCATCCATTTTCATAAACACTGCATTACACTCTGACGTGACCTCCAAAAATCCATGTTCACATTCTTCAGAAACTGTCAGATACAGTCAGAAAGGAGAGAAGCAGCTAATGCTGCCAGAGGAGAAGCTTTAGCTGAAGAGGAATCACGTTACCATGCTAGACTTGCTCCCCTGGTTTGCTGACAGGCATTTTGCAAATCCACCACACCTACCTCTAGGAGAATAAGATTCCAGATGCATCCAGCTTTCTCCATCCCTCACTCAGAAAGGACAGGGCTCAGCACACAGCACAAGGCTGAAAGGGACAGCAGTTTACAGCAGACAAAGCAGGACTGCAAATAAGAGCTGGTGAAAAGAAAGATAACTTGGGCTCTGCATCCAGCAGGCAAAGGTTTTTTCAGTATGATTCCCCAACACCAGTTCCCTCCAGTCAGAACTCTGCACTCTTCCATGTACTTTCAAATAAGCCAAAGTCATTCAGCCTGGGACCAAAACGAACGAGTTTTATGATTTATAAACTGTGACTTGAAATATTTCTACTCCTCACACTTGTTTGGAGTTTTTGTTGGCATGGGCAGTAGGCAGAAAACAGCAATTTACAAACTCATGGGACTAAAAGTATCTCACAGCACACAGTGACCATTAAACACTTTATTCTTTAGGAGGGAACTTTAGAAGGGAACGAACACGCCTGCTGGTGTAACCAATGGGATCGTGCTAGGAACAGTTAATCCTAACAAGCTAGTCAGGGTTACTTCCAAATACTTTGGACCCCTTTCCCCAGAGCAAACAGAGGCAACAGCTCTTGAAACTCAGATGTAGGTTGGTGAAAACAAAACTAGAACAGGGTGAACCAGGCTCATGTCTGGCAAGACTCCAAGCTACAAGCTGTGCAGGAAGCCCCTGGGGTCAACATGATTCTTTATACTGCAAAACAATAAAAAGAAACTACAGCATCCCCCTCTCTTGGGGCTCTTCTCCCAACTCCTCAAACGTCCAGTGAGACTGATACATGCAGGCAATTAGAAGAGGAATGGCATCATTGTCTTGGATCACGAAGGGCAGAAGGCACCGGTTTTGGTCAGTGTCTGTCCAGAAGGATGCTGGGGCTTCCAAGGGCATCTGTGGTCCCTGTCCTCTGCTCTTTGGCGGCTGATGTTTATCCAGAATTAACTAACAGCTCCTGAAGAAAAAAAGGAGACAAAAGAAAAAGGCAGCAAGCTAGTTATGCAGCTGTTGACATTGGAATGTTTCCCTCAGAAATGAAAGAGTACCATTGGCAGGGTGAAAACTCCACAGAAAAATCATCAGGTTTCACCTGCTGTAAAATGCAAGACACTGAAGGGGAGAGGACTGTAGAAGCAAGAAAGCAGCTCATGATATCAAAGGCAAGACTGATTCTGCAATCAAGAATACATGGTCAGTTGCAATGATTAGGATTGTAAATCCAGTGGCCAACAGCAGGAGAGAATAGCCACGGCTCCAGGTAAGCCTCGGAGCAGCTGGGTCGCAGGAGTAAGTGTAGCTCCACATTAAGTCCTGCCTCAGCAGGACACAGGAGCACTTTGATTAGCTGCCATCAAACATGCACACAGCACTCACTCATCCTGGAACTGGATCAACATAAGAGTGAGCACTAGAGAGGGGAGAAGAAGAAAGATGGGGACTCAGAGACTGCCCTAACTCCTGACATGTCTGACAGCCTTTATCCTACTAAGACCCAAGCCCTCCTAAAATTCAAAGCAAAATCATGTCTGCTTTGTCCCCACAGTAACCTCCTGAGTGATACCTCTTCAGATCTTGCAGGTATCTGCATATAAGCTGTGAATTTCTGAGGGGTAGAAAAAAACAGGAGGCTTTCAACATTTTTAGGATAGAGATTGCAAAGCCTGCTGTGGGCTCTTCCTATTTTTATCTTATCACTTCTATAACGTCAAAGAAATCAAACCAACAATCCATCAGCAGTGGATGAGAATACAGCCGACACCAGGTACACCACCTCTCCCCTCTGAGGATCTGAGATATCAGCTGGATCCTACTTCAAAACCTGGGTCATCAGCTCTCTCACACCAGCATCGCTCTGCCAATGAACTGCTGCTACACAGAAACACAGAGGGTGAGCCCATCAGCCTGCTGCTTTTTCTTTTTGCTCTGGATACGTGCAGGTCCATTCTGCAGAGCAGACAGTGCCGATCCATGTTTGGAGGACCCAGATGAAGCCAACTAGAGAAAGGCAACAGTTCACTGCATACAGTCTCACCACCCATTTTCACTAGGGCTGCACTTGAGCATAGTTCTACTCTTCAGGTATTTGCCTTTCTGATGAGAAACGCTGTGCTTTCTTCAGTGTGAATCAGAATGGAGAAAACCATAAAATAATGGTGTTAGCACACTTGCCACTGTCTGTCAGAGGGTGAAGATGTCATCTGGGCTAATTCTGCATAGCAGGCTGATACTGAGTGATACATGGTCAATATAGACTGAATATGCTGGCCTTGCATCTCCAAAGAGCCCTATCTCTGATAACGACGAACTGGAAAAGCTTCAAAGGACTCAAGAATAAAGACAAAATTGTTTGCCAAATTAGACAAAGGTTATCCAGAAATCTAACAAATGAACCATCAATACTACTCCACTGATTCTAATTTCCCAGGTAATTTTTCTCATCATTAGTGGCTTAAAAGTTATGCACAGAGCAATACATTTTAAAAACTCCAATAGCACTCACAGAAATTGTAATGAGTGAAGCAGTAACAACTCATGATCAATTTTGCAATGAAGTAATTTGTTATATTCACACTGTAACACTTCAGTGAAGTGTCCAGGAATACTATGTTTTGTGAAGAAAAAACACTGCTGTGGCCACGCTGTAGTTAACCCTTATGGAAGACAGCAAACCCTTTTTTTTCTTTTTAAAGCAATTTTAAAGAATATCATAGTTACACAATTTCATGTTCAAAATCATAACTACATATTTCAACCTGATCTAGTGGAAGGTGTCTCTGCCCATGGCAGGGGAGTTGGAATTAGATGATTCTTTAATGTCCCTTCCAAGCTGAACCACTTTATGATTCTATTATACTTTTATATTTCCGAAGAAAATGCAAACAGTCAGCTCTTAACCTCAATCAGTTCTTTCCAGCCTAACCCACCCACATACCAGGGACGCATTGAGCTGGAGGCTCACAAACATTCCTTGTGCAAAAACATCAGGTTCCATCTCACTCTGGAAGACTAAATTCCCTCAAAATCTTTTGCAGTGTGAGCACTGGACCCAGAACTGGTGGGCTGCCAGGCAGGCCAGACACTCATTTCCTGCGGTGCAGCTCTTGCCAAGGGAAGTTTCCACAAAGGAGCAGGTAATGACACCGTTGATCAGCCCACGCTGCTCCCAACAGAGGCCTGAGACAATTACATCTAAGAGCAGCCTGTGCTGGATGGAGCAACTAATTAATGTCCTCTCCCTCATGAGGGATGTGGACTGCTCATGATGGTTACAGAGCTGGCATTTTTTAGGAATTGAAGCACACCCAATACACAACAGCCTGCAGAGAAGGACAACTTCCCGAGCTGTTTCAGACATTCCTGCTCAGGTGCCAATCCAGGTCTGGCAGCACCTGCCATGCCAGTGCAGGCCTCTAACAGCCCAAAACCCTCTAACGCTGCTAAGGTTGAACTTACCATGAAAGTGAGACCACAGTCGGTCACTGCCCAGCTGTGAATCCGTTCTCCTCTGGAGCCCCTGCAGCACAGACCCCACTAACAGTGAACAGCTCTGGAGGTCTCCTGTCAGCTCCTGCAGAGCATCACACACCAGCTGTATGGTGAAAGCTCTGTAGGCCCTGTGGTGTATTAGCCCATCATGTCTACGCTGGTCAGCATACACAAAGAATGGTTCCTTGGCCATCAGTTTACAAACCTATGGCTAACTACTTTATAGCACATATTTCTGTGCCTCACAAGGTGTGCAGTAGCATGGAAAGACAATGTATCTCCAAGACTAAACCCTCTCTTTGCTAAGCTAACCATTTACACCCGCATTTTAATTCCACCCAGCACTGCAACCATGCCAATACAGATTTGGCACTTATTCATTTTCTTCCAACCTGGAATCCTCCCTGCAAGATGCTACCAAGTTGCTACAACACTTACCTTGAGCAGAAGGAGCCAGAAAAGGGAAGGAGAAGCCTTACCTCTCCTCCATGCCCTTATCATTGCATATGCACCAGACAAGTCACATATACAACAAGTCCAGTCAGTTTCCAATCACAAGCTGTTCTCACATGACAGGATACTTCCAACTCATGCCTCAAAAAGTTTAGTGCCTCCTCACAAAATAACTGCCCCACAGCTGACATTACCTGGTCTCTGCTGCAGTATTAGCAGAACAAGTCAGGAGACAAGCAGCCTTGGAGAGTGAACTGCACACTCACTATGAGAGGGGATGGTGCCCTTCTCGCACAAGGAGGGTAGGTTATTTTTAATGCCACTACCAATGCAATGCAGGTAGACACCAGTCTTGATGAGCTCCAGACCAGCCCCTCTGCATATGAATGCAGTGTCCATACAAAGGCAAATTCCTCAGCAGCACATTGGAATCTGTTCAGTTCTGACAGCAAGTCCAGCTAGAGGGCACGCAGCACGTGCTTTCTTCCATGCCTCTCCTGGCAAACGGGACCTTGAGCCACTAACTCATGCTCTTCCACCACTGTGAGACCCTGCTCAGGAACTAACAGTGGTCAAAATTGGCTGGCTGCTCAGCTGACACAGCCTGCCACTTTGCAGCCCCTGTGGGGAAGTCAGTAGATTTCCAGTTTCTGGTTCCAGTTGAGTGAGGAGAACGGGCTGAGCTCTGCAAGTAGATTTGCTCCACCAATCTCACCCCTGCTGAGAAGGGAGTCCAGCCAGTGCCCTGCACAGTCCTTGTCCTCTAACCGAGAGCAAGCTTCAGCAAGATTTTTCTAATGCACTGCTCTCTTGTCTTTCTGTTGTTCCTTATGTCTCAGTGTGCATCCCGGTGCAGAAGCTCAGGGCTGCCTGGAGAGCCCAGAGCATCCTTTCTGCCTCCCCCAGTCGTTGGCCAGCTCTGCACCTCGGCTCTCTGTCTCGCCGGAGGCTCACAGCCAGTGGAGGAATCTCCCTCTTGAAAGGCCAGCCCTGAAAAACTTCCTCCCTCAGTGTTTGCCAGAGACACTGTTTGCCAAGCCTCCACTGTGTTAAGACATATTTATCCAGACTTTAGTCCCACAGGGTAAACCCTGCAAGTTTCCTCCAGGATGTGCCTTACCTTTGTTCTAACATCCCTTTAAGCAGTTGCACCACGGCGCTCACGCATATGGGCACTGTATACCTATGAAGAAATCAGAAAGCAGATCCCCATGATAAATGACTCAGTGCATTTGGAGTGTCAGTGACAAAGTAGAAATTAATTTCCATAGTTCCTAGTTCCCTGCTGTGTGCAGGCAGCTCTCAGTATACCAGAATACCTGTTGGCAGAGAGCACAACTCAGCAACGTGACTGCACAACTTTTTCATCTCGGTTAGTGTGGGAAGAGGTACTAATGAAATACAAAAATCCTGACCTGTCCTAAGATGGGTGTTCAAGGCCTTTGCACTGGATGAGGCATTTGTTGTGGGGCTATTAGCTCCCCAAAGCGCTGCAAGGGACATTTGAGTCACTTGGGTTTGATGTATGCTGTAGGTATTTTTTGGTTATGTGCAATTTGTTCTGTTACATTCAGGGTATTGGCTATTTTGTGGAGCAGCTGTGCTGACTAATGGATCACAGCACTCCTGTGCCATGTAGTTATTGCACAGAAAAGCCTCTCTGTCTCTCATCCTTCAGGAGTCCAACGGTTACTGTCCTTGGGACTGGAATAAGGAGGGGCAGGAGCATGCCTGGGAGCAACAAAAAACATTAATTCAAAAAGCTATGAAGAGAGTTTTGTTTTCCCTCTTCTCTGCATTGGTGTTAATAGTTTTGCAAAGCAGAGAAGTTCACCCAATGACTTCTTGGCTACTTCCCCAGATGGTGTCTTCAAAGCTGGCTTGACAGCAGAAAAGATGCCTTTCAAAAAACTCACCAGACACATTTGTCAGAACACCCCGGAAAGTGCTTTCACGTGGAAGTCCTCTGGTCTACATACCCCACCAACAGAGTGCAAGGAACAGAAACAGTCTTTCTGGTTTCCTCCTCCCTCTTCCTTGACTCACAAGAGCCAACACTGCTTGCTTTGCTCTGCCTTGACATTTCCCCATTGCTCTGCATCACCCAAATACGAAGTTATTTACCAGCACAACTAATCTCCAGCTGTTCTGAGACTCACCTGTTTGTTCATGCATTATAACATTGATTTCCTCCAGACAATTGTTCTGATCATTGTTCTAACTCGCAGAGAGCTCCCGTCATTAGCCTTGCTTAACAGGAAATATTTTGCCACTGACTGAGCAGCTCTCCAGTTACAAGACTACACAAAAAAATCATCCCAGCTGGGGGGCTGCATCTCCCTGCTGAGTCGGTAGCCCGAGACATCACAGTAGGGAATAAGCTCAGTGCTTTTGATTTTGGACATGTGCTAGAAAATACTGGGATCAGGAGGAACAAACACAGCTCTACAAAGGGCCACTGCTGAAAGGATGGCTGTTAATTAATCCACATACAAAGTGAGGGCAGTTTTTGTTCAATCAATGTTAATTGCATTTAATCTCATGCTTGCCATTAAGAAAAGCCACCAGGCCAGGCTTGATGTTGCTAGTGCCTGACATGTAGATTCCACCCACGTTTGGGAGGCAAGGCAGGAGGAGAAAAGTAATGGAAAGAAAGGAAATAACCCTTCCTCATCCCTTCTGCATCACTGCACAATTTCATTGGGTCTGTTCCATTATTTAAACAATTTTTGTTTTCCAATAACATTACAGAGGAGCTCAAAGGATGAAAATCAGACATGGAGTACTTCACTACTAGTTATTCTTGCTCTCCTGGGTACCAGCTTACAGCTTTGCTAACCTGCACAGCCTGAGCTATTGTACTTCTGTAAAGGACTGAAATACAGAAAATTGCTTATGTGAAGTGGTGTTTGCTTTTTAGCCCTGGTCTGATCCCAACAGACCTGCCAGTGCCTCTCAATATGACCTACAACTGCTGACTGCCACCTTCCATCAGCTCTGCTGAAGCCTTTCTCCTCACCTCACTACTGAGCGCAACTCCAGCCTGTGTCAAAGCATGCTGAAATCTGTCTTTCTCTAACATCTTATAACACAAAGTAGTATTTGCTATTAAACAACCTCTAACCAAATTTGCCTTTTAAGACTGTTTTTGAGGCCTGAACTTCCCAGGTAAACCATTACTGTGTCCACCATTGATCTGGCTCTGATCTGGGGACTGTGTCACTATCTGCCCAACCACCTGCTTGGGAAACATGAACAATCCTCTTGCCTCTGCAGGAATCAAGCCTGCGGGCAGAGGGGCAGCTCTTGTAGCACAGGAAGCCCAAAGTGGCAGATTTCACAATTTCTGGCTTATTGCTTCTGCAAGTGCCTTGCGTTTTTCCAAATCAGTATCAAGAACAATAATAATCAAGACCAGGCTCTGTCAGTGGCTTTCCCCCGTGGCAGCACACAACACTTGTCCAAAGCCAGTGCTGCAGTTTATCACAGATTTTCCTTATCCCTTGACAAGTGTTAGTCCCACTGCCTCTCGCCACATAAAGTGGACATATCACAAGTGCCATGAAGGAGTGGCTGAGTTTTAAGTGCTCTGAAATGGCTTCACTAGATTTGGTCAAGACTGTTTTAAAATCATTTTCCATTAGGACTGTGACCCTCTCTCTTTACAGCCAGCATAATGATTCTACCTCAGGGGAAGATAATTACAACCCACTATCTATACACATCAGAAAGGGTATGCTACAAACACTCCTGTACCTTCATGGTACAAGTGAGAGAAGGCAATGCAGCAGCAGAAAGGGATAACACTAAACTCCCCTCCATCACACAACTGGAGTCACCCCAAGTGTTTTGCAAGCTCAGGGATTAGCCCCTGGGAGGGATAAAGGGATCCAGAAGGCACAGAGTGTTTCTGAAGCAGAACAATGACAACTTGTACAAATCCAGCTCTGGTTTTGTGAGGATTAAAATGAACTTCACCCAACTGTGAATATCCATTTCCAGAGCCAAAAGGAATGGAAAACCACTTACTGATGCAACAGCATTTCATTATTTCATACCCTAAGACCAATGCTTCCAAAAATTAAGGACAAGCAACAGTAGTATTATTGCTGGTGGACACTGGCTGAAGGGGTTTAACTGCTAAACTGCCAAGCCGTGCTCTGGACACAACATAATGAAACACCAGGCACAAATATATGCAACTTCTCCATACTTGTCATTCCTGCACTTCCTACCAGTCTTCAGGATAAACGGTGGGAAAATAAAAGGAAAAAATAACCCCAGAAGCCAAGAGACTTTGGATTAAGTTGTATAAATGACCTGTTACCTCCTTACACGAGGAAGAAAGAAATGCAATAAATACCTGCAAAGCCATTTCAGTATCTTGGATTAAATGGATTACAGAAATGGAAAGTACATGATGCAAGATGTTATAAAACAAGATGCCAGGGAAGTGCAAGAATTTGAATCAGGCTGGCAAATGATCCCTGCAGACTATTGAGGAAAATTAATAGAGAGAAGGGGTAGAGAAAGGACATAGTAAGAAGACTGACTGATGAACACTGTTGTTAGGACATATAAATTCAGGATGTCAGACTTTCTCTTAAGTCTACTTCAGTCCTGGAACAAAAATAGCAAATCCTATAGTGCTAAAAAGCAGTGGAAGTAGAAAATGCCAAGCCTCATTTCAGGATAGGTTTCCCCTGTGCATCCCTCCAGATTGAAGTTTGTGACTTTAATTATTCCTGGAACATTGTGTATATAGGGATTCAATGCAGGGATTACTAGCAGGATCCTTGTTATAAGTGCCACTTCTCAAACAAATTACACTTCACTAGATGTCAGCAACATACACAAGAAAACAAATTAGATAAAGGCAGCAGGATGGCAAGATACAGGTCTGGTGCGAGGAAACTTCACAAGGTCACCCAGAAAAATAAAGGCGCTTAGAATATAAACTCCTAGAACATTTCTAATTCCACAGCGCATTAAAGCTTCGCATGACCCAGACACAAAACACCTCCAATACACCAGTGACTCCACACACCCTGAGACCAAGCCTCGCTGAGACATGCTTTGTTGTGAAGAAATGCCATCAAGGTGGAGGAAAAGAGAGACAGGAGATAGAAGGGGCATCTCTGGTTGTCCTCCCAGCTCCAAGGGATCATCCCATCCATTGACCATTCACAGCCACACACAGATGGATGGGAGAAGCCAGGGAGAGAGAATGTAATTCTGTTTGGAAGCAAATACAGCAGCTCCTGGGCTGCAGGGCTTCTTCACGAGCTGACTCCAGCTTTACATACTGCATTTTGTCTTTCCAGATCTCATCTTGGAATGTATTACTAACCTGCACTAGTCCTAAAGAGCTGGTCTTTCACTCCAGGAATTTTCATGAAGATGAAAGCACAGGAAAGTCCAGCCCTCGGGTAGAGTGCAAAGATCTGCTGAAAACAGTACACAACACCTCAGCTATGGCACTGTGCTCTGAGATGTGACCGCAGCAGTGGTTGTTAAACTCTCATCCTGGGAATTCACCAGGTGCTTGCAGGTGTTACTAAACCCTGCAATTTTCCCATGCACTATAGGAAGGTCAGCACTGCCCGGAGGGCATGAGACAGTCCTAGGCTCCGTTGTCAGTCACCTCCCAAGTTCTCCCAACAGCAGTAGATAAATCCTCATCTGTTTACCTTTCTGTACCTGAGTGTAGTGCTACTTACCAATCACAGAGAGGTATGATAATTATTCACCAAGAGAAGAAGCTAAAGAAATGCAAAAACTCAGTTCTCATCCATTCCTTTGTACAATTTGCATTTAGGCTTCAGTGGAAATCTATTGCTTTATCTCGTCCCTTTCTGCCTTGCTTTAGCAGTGTCCTGCTTTGGATAAAGAGAATCCTTCTTCAGGTCAGCACGTTATGTCCACATTTAAGGTATGGCTCACTCCTGTTTAGTCCAGCTTCATACACCAAGCACAGAGGCAGGCAGAGACTTCTCCAGATATCCTTTTTTCTATGCCTAATTGTATTTTTGCTCAGTGATACAGTGAAATTTTGCTCAGTGAAATTCCACGCAGAAGTATTATGAGCTTGACTGGCTTTACTTGTTTAACACTTCACATTTTCATTAAGCTGTTGCTACTCGGCAGCCAGTAATTTTATTTGTGTGATAGCTGTATTCATCTCACCCGTATGGGTGAAGATGTCGCTCTCCTTTTCTTCTAGCTGAAGAGGCAAACATCAGCAATGACAGAGCCAAGAGAAAAGTGGGAATTCTTAGGTCTGTTTGCAGATAGATGTGGGATATAACTTCTACCTGTTTTTGTGAAACACCTCCCAAAGACTACAGGCACCTACAGGTAAAATTAGAAAGAAAAAATTGTTTTGGGAGACGATCTCCCCTGCCCAGGTAACAAACCAGAAACTGAAATCTATTTCAGCAGAATCTGCCCATTTGACTCGGCACTGAACTCTTCTGCACCAACAAGCTTATTGCTGACTAAGCATTTACAGTATCTGAGTAGAAGACTTTAAAGAATTAATTATATGTCTAACTCATCCCAATCTTTGAGTATCTTGAAATATCTGGTCCCAGGAGCTGCAAGATCCGATTAGATCACAAGGAAAATAAGTCTGGTTGGCTGGCACCCACCAAGCCCCAATTAGACAATCCTCTACCAAGTTCAGGCAACCAGACAGAGAATTAACAGCCCTTTTGAAATACTGATGTCCTTAATCCGAGACAGTCAAATGACTCAGCCCCACCTCTTGGACAGAGGTTTCAGAAGTCACCCAAGAACTTTAAACACTTCACAGTGCCACTCCCCTTTTACAAGATCAAGGAGCAGGCAAGCACCGGGCACGGAATCTGCCATCTGGGCTGGAGAGCCGTCGGGTACCCGCCAGGCACGACACACGGGTCGGAACGGAGAGGCTGCGGACAGACTGGGAGGCCACGGAGATGTTTGGTTATGCGATTAGAGGGGGATGCCCGACCACAGGCACACCCAGCAGCACCTCTGTGAAGCTTGCACGCTCAGCCCTTAGCACGGCAGCATCGCAGGCAGCCCCTCAGCAAGAGGGATCAGTTCTGAGCAGCTGCCCACCAGCGCTCAACACAACCAGCGCAATTAAGGGAACAGCAGATAAGATGCCCTGCAACCTGAAACACGGATCTGAGTAAACAAAGGGAGAATGGTGAACACTGGAAGATGCATCTTGATTTCTCAATCTGTCTCTCCTCCTTCATAAATTCCAAATCCTTCTTTCAAGATTAAAAACCTTTACCAAGTGAAAAACAAGCTCAGCATTTCACTACCTCTGTCTTGTCCTTCTCCCTCTTCAGAGGGCACACTGGTAGAATACCAGATGCTGGAATAAGCCACAAAAGCCTTTGAAATAATTATCTCCTATCGCCTTCTCTGCAAATTTATAGTCCTGCATCTGTGTCAGGACAGAGACCTGCTTCCATCTGTCTGAAACACATTCTTTACAGAGGACCTAAAGGTGGAATGTTTAATAGGAGCATTTGAAAACGTATTAAGAGACTGGAAAAGAAAGCGACAGTTTTTAAGTGTGCTGTTCACTTGTCCTGTGGACGCTGCTCAAGTGGAGGGGGAGCTTTTGTGTTTTTTTATAATATGACAAATGATGCTCGTCCCGTCTTGTAATTTCCCTCACTGTGCAGCATGCCTGTTCATGATAGATACCAGTGCAGCTGCTTAGGTGTCCGTTTATCTGCTCGAAAAGTATTGTCTATTTGGAACCAACTCATCCTAAAACAGCAGTCCCAGAGGGCAAGAGAGGAAAAAAAAGGGAGAAGGGAAGAGACGAGGGAGCTCTGGACTGGGAACACATTCATGCTCCTCCTGCAAAGGTTTTGGTAAAAAGCAAGCATCATATTTTGTTTCAGCTACATCCTCTCTTCCCCCCTCCTAGACCATTCTTTTCTACTGTCACTTAATAGCTCTTTACACTCTCTTCTCACAAAGACCTTACCACTAACATACATTTAATTTCATGCTTGCAACCTGTGGAAACAAAGCAAGCCCACAGCTGCCTTCTGCAAATCTGTGCCAGCACAGAGGAATCTTCAAGTCCCAACCTGAACAGTGTGTAGTTTAAGACAGGTAACGTTTAAAATAAAAACAAAACACGTAAAGGAAGGAAAAAGAGACAGAGAAAGAAGGGAAGAGAGAGAGACAAAGAAAATAAAAATCAAAGGGTATTTACATTTTGTGTTTAAAGAGACTTTAGGCAGGAACTTGCCAATTTTCTGTAACCAGGATTAGAACAAAACAAACTTAAATACTTCGTTCTTCTGCAAAGCCCTCTGAGCTGAATTTCACTCTGCAAAATGGCCAATATAGAAAGAAGCTCATAAATCCCTCTGACGTAACTTCACATTACTCGTGGGGAAACAGAGGCAGAGACAGATTCATTAATCCAAGTAAATGAATCTGTGAAGCAGTCTGGATTTCTGAATCCCAATACTGTACCACACAAGAAACAGCACCCAGGGTCCAGCAATTTCCATGCCACGCTCTCTGGCAGAAGCAAAGCAAGAGACCTGAACAGATAACAATGCTTTTAGAAAGGAAAAGTACAGTTATTAAAACACACCTGCCCTAGCCATATAGCAAAAAAAAAATGTTTTACTACCTTAGAATATCTCCCACCATTTCACTCATTGCATCATTAATGCAAAAGACCAAGGTCACATCTGTAAGATGCTGCCTCAAAAACCTGCTGAGTAGCAGAGCGCTGCACAACCTGTCTGAACAGGTGGGTACATATTCCTGAGGCTCAGCACTGCCGGGCTTAGCCTGGTAATACTCAAGGCTAGCAAGGTTAGGACTGGTTTGATACATAGTCATTATTCTGCAGCCTGGGCAGATCCTGAGAGGATCTTGCTACAAGCTGGTACTCTGTCTCCAGCTTACCAAATACAACTTCCATGTGTGTGCAGGGGAAACATGGGTCTCATAAAGCTGCTTAAGTAGTTACATGTACACAAAGAACTTTTAAAGACATTTATGTTAAAGAATTGCTAGAACCAGCATTGAATTGAAGACTTAATTTTTAAGAAAAGAAACTGCTTCTTAAAAATGCTGGGGTTTTGGGGTTTGGGGTTTTTTGGTTTGTTTCGGGGGTTTTGTTTGTTTGGTTTGGTTTTTTGTTTTTGTTTTTTTTCTGTTTCAGTTTGGTTTTGTGGGGTAGAGTTTCTTTGTCTGTTTCAAAAACAATAAAATTCCACACATAAGATGGTGTCAGTTGAGCTTAAATTGTCTAAAGTAGTTGTCATTACTGTGACTTAAAACTGAGACTTGCATTCATGAAGCTCCGTATTTATTGTCTCACAAAATTTAATTTCACAGAAAGACTGGCTGCTCCTGCAGGCAGAAGGCTAATCCCACCCTCTTTTTCACAGTCAGCTCTGAGCTACCTACTCACACACAGATGGCCCTGAGTGGATCTGCTGACAGCTTCCTAAGCACTACTCTGGATGCTGCTGACCAAAGCCTTCAAGCACAAGGCTCTGAATTATGGAAACCAAGCCCGTCCCCACTGATGTCAGCCTGGGAAGGAAACAGGCATGCAAGCACACATACATACCCCTTCAGCTCACCCAGCATGGGGAGGGGCAGGCTGGTCACTTGATTTGCAGACAGCTTTTCCATTTGTCCCACTTTACTTACTGCAGCATTCAAACAGCCAACCTGCTCCCCTTTCATCTTCTCTGTGGTGGCCATTTCTCCAGAGCTGCCCGTCATTTCCTTATCAAGCAGTAAAAACGTAGGATCACTAGGGACACAGTACAGCCTTGTTGAGATTTCAGTCTCTCAGTGGGTTGTAAATGCCCCTATAATGTTGGCTTTTTTAATCTTGTGTTATTATTACCCACGGCTGCCATTCAGTCTGCGGAGAATAAAGCGCCCAAGCTTTCAGGACCCACACAATGGCTCCGTGCATTTGCCAGTGGTTGGACAAACAATACCTCTGTGTTTCAGCTTTATTGGAAACCATTCTGTTGTGGGAGTCTGACTGCATGTGTCCCTCTGCTGAGGAGACGCAGAGATGCGAGAAGGTGCCTACGAATTCATCGGTGATTTCAGGAGCACGTGCCTCGGCGACTGCCTATAGAACCAACATGAAAGTGTGCAGGCAGCTGCATGTCACTGTGAGCTTACGAAAGACAGAGACACCGACCTGCGGAGCCAGTTGGTCTCCTCTATAGATCAGTCAGAGAGTCTGAAGCTCTAGCAGGGCCCCTCTGTGAATAATTACGTTCATCTCTGCATAAACGGTGTTGCCGGCTCCGAGGGAAGTGTGATGATATATGACATAATTGTGAAAATGTCAAAGCAACACCACCCTGAATCATGTACGTAGAGGAAATCTTGGCATCCACTTGAAACTAAAGAGCCTGAGATCGTCCTGTGTTAAAGAAAGGCAGAACAACTGAAAAAGCACAAATGAGAATGCAAACGAAATTTGAAAAATGAAGGGCTCTTATAATTTGGGGAGACTGATTGTTTCGGTCAGTTCATTACTGCTTGCAGGGGACATTGCAGATGTGTGAACTTTTCCAGTGCTGCAAATCTCCCTTCACTCAAGAAAACAAGCCACACTGCACACTCTTCGCATATTGAAAACCCAAGAGAAAAGTCAGAAACTTACCCAAAACCACAAGGTTGACTTGTACAACTATTTAGAAATGGACAGGGGTTGTTTCATTTGTCTTCTGGTTTTAGGCAACTGAGTCACATTCTGACACAAAAGCTGTTTAGGCAGGAGGGTTAGATTATTTTACTTTATTTATTCCTACCTTTTTCATTTCTTCAGTAAAAACCACAGAACTAAGACTCTCATGTACTTGTAAAACTTCAGGTACAACTCCAAAAAACTAGGGCAATAGAAAACATGCCAGATATTTCAAGGCTTGGCAACAGTGAGCCTGCCTGTCTCTCTGTGGCAGGAGGAATGTCTGTCTGTCTCAGCCAGTGTTTCTGAGTAAGAATGTCTCATCCCGATAGCCCGTGTACATATAAAACACCTATGCTGTCAGTTCTCCAGGAAGAGACCTTGACATTTTGCATAAAACCACAAGCCCCCTCCTCTCCCCTGAATAGCAGCAGAAGGCAGAAAAACCTGGTAGATCTGAAATGTAAGAATCAGGTGCTGCCTTCAGCAAGGAAAGTTAAAATGGAAGAGGCAGTGAAGCAATGAGCACAGCCAAGTCACTGCAATTGGTGTGCCAAAAAAAATGAATTCCAGGTTTCCCAGACCCATGTCCACAGCTGGCCTGTCCTATTCCCTCTCCTGTGAGCCAAGAAAAGATATTTTGAAAGGAAGGAAACTGAGGCTTTGCTATCTTAAAAAGAATAAATAAAAGGTGAATGGTTTCATCAAATATTGTATTATTGTTGTGATATTACGTGCCTTGTACCTGGAGAGAGAAACTGCAATCCACACTGAGCAATAACTTTACAGTAACCAGGCTGGCATGGGCAGATGAGCTCTGCTCTCTGTGGGCAGAGTAAAGGGATTGCAATGCTCTCTTCCCAAAGAGTAATGAGGTGCCCCCCAAGAGCCTGCCAAGGTGTCAGAGAAATGGATGCTGATAGACCTTTTGCAGGCCAAAGACAGATTAAGAATAACACAATACCAGCATAACAGCACCTTATCAACAGCTTTGCGAGTGCTAAGAAGTGAAGCTGAGAGAAGGCTGTGACACCTGTCGGCATCACAGCCCTGCTATTACTGCCTTCCGACTTCCCGCACAATCCAAGTGTCCAAATGGCTTTGAAGCAAGGAACAGAAAGACAGGAAGGTGAATCTGAACTCCAATCAGCTGTCTGAAGAGACGGTATGAATACCTTACATTTCAGTAACACTTTTCATCCATAACGAATCCAAGACATCCATTCAACCTCAACACTCCAAACCACAGAAGTAATATCTGCCCAGGTAGAGATGGGCAAATAAACAGGAGTTAAATGACTGTTCAAGGTCGCCCAAGGACTACGAGAGACACACACGTCTAGCAAGTAGATTACTCTTCCCTTTTGAAAGGCACACAGACACACACACGCACGCACAGGGGATTGAAACTGCTTAGCCAGGTGTGGAGCCTGCTGTGATCAACACGGCTTCACTGAGCAGCGACTCTTCTCACTGCTGTTTCACTGGTGCTAAAATGTAAAAAAGCGAACCTTTATAACAAAATTCATTCAAACAGATGCAAATAGGGATGGGGATTTTGCATCTGGGCTAAGTTGCTACAATCTACACATCTTATTTGTTTGCTAGTTATTAAATTACCCACAAGCCATCAACAATTCGAGTCTCTCTCTGAGAGGCAGAGATTAACTAGGAATTGCTATGCAGAAATGCTGCTCATCTCTCTCTCTAGCGAGATCAGCCTCATGATGAGTTGCGGACATTTGGGAACAAAGGTGAGCTTGCCTGCAATAAATGAGAGGCACAGAAAGATGGGAAAAAGCTGCCATGGGGAGAAGAGGATTTGCAAGGCAAGAATCTATCAGGAATGGCTTCACACACACACTGCCAGCCACGGACTGAGATCAAACACACCCATGTATCTGGAGCACAGGAAGCCCCACTTCTGTCCAAGAACTAATGCAAATGAGATTTTCAGAGAAAGACAATGAAGACAGTATGTAAATATTAATTTAACAATGTAGTTGACAAAGCCTCAGCTGATCTATAAATAGCTGGTTTATTAGCAGGTGATGCTGAAGGCAGCTATCCTGGATCCATTTCCCACAATCCCCTGTGCCATCTTGTTTTCATTGACCCTGGAGACACAAGGACTCTTAACCGTATGCAGCTTGCTCCTCCACCACTAGCTGCAGAGTAGCTACAAACACTTGACAACACAATACATATTTATCAAGGCCCTTACACAACAAGGATCCTGCAGCACTACACGCACAATGGCTCCCAGTGCTCAATTAAAGAGAGCAAATGGTTTAGAAAAAGAGAAAAATCGTGCAGCCTTGCTTTTAAACAGGAGGAGCTGGTCACTCAGGTGTCATTAGGCATTTAGGGAATGATTGACATGGAGCCAAAGCCCGGCACTGCCGGTCTGCATTTACACTGTGCACTTGACAAACTGAGAATCCAGGATAGCAACACCTTTAGTAAACTCTAGGCCACCAAAGAAGTATTTTGCCATGTCAAAACCCTGATCACTTTATGCACTTTCATTTCATCAGGAATTATTAATTTATAGTACATAATAAATCTTACAACTCTTTACCACCTCTTCAAGCCGTACATGCAGGAATCCCTTCCTTCACACAGACACGAGACAGACTATTTAACAGCAGACAGCAACACCACCAGAGTTTAGGGCCAGCAGGCAAGAATATTCCATCCTGGTAAAACTGCTGTGGCATTTGGAGCAACACACCAAAACTGCCCTGACTGCAGTATGGTCAGCATCCATGGAAACCACACGAATTATGATGTTTTAGGCTATTCACGTCGATTTATATATATTCTCCAGAAGAATTTTAAAGCTTCGGTCTTCCTCTTACTGAAAAGAACAGTGACAACGTACTTGACAAGTTGGGCTTGTAAATAGGCAGATTGAATTAGAGGAACAGAATAGACTTTGTTATCCCCCCCCTCCCACTTGCTTCAAATTTCTAAAGAAACCTCCTGAACACAAGAAGTTACTATGCCTCTCCCAGCCATATGATAAGCAGAAATAAAAAATTAAAACCCATACAATCAACACTTTTTTTTCCCCATAAGGTCCAGCATATTCTTACAGCCTGTACAGTGCAGGTTCCGAAGTTCATCCTGACAGGGAACCTACTGTGCCGGGCACTGCACCAACTCCAGCAAGGGCAAAGCCTGCTCGTGACTGGAAGCCTATGCTGCAGTCAGAGCACGGACAGAGGCAAACTGGAGCTTTGCCAGCAAAGAGCCCCAGTAGGTATCCTGCCCCACTGCTGCACTCCCACTACTCAATGCTGCCTGCTTGATGGGGTGATAAGAGTTTCCAGAACCCTGACTTGTTCTGCCACAGCTCAGCAGATACCTTCCAAACCATCATGGTGATCCGTGCCAACGGCAGTACGGTTCCCCTATGGAGGAGGCTTTGGACAAAGGACAACAAACATTTACAAACTTTCTTTAAAAAGTTTTAAACACAAGGGTTAAACTGATATTTATGATTGCGATCCTGCAATGGTCTTACAGTCTGTTTTTAAGACCATCAGGGACTGTGGAAAGGAAACTTTTGTAAAGAAGTTCACTTACTAACCTGTCTTTTTTGAGCAGATGTACTTCTGTCTTCCAGTATTTACAGAAATAAGATAGAGGAGCTTGACTCAGCAGAACAGAAACTTAAAATAAAGTCATGCTCGGAAACCCTGCAGAATTTAGCAAGGGAAGTGACACGCATTGCCAAATCAATCACAAATAAAGAAATCAGTGGTTCTTGTTAATCAACTAGGAAAAAAATAGTATAATAACAGATTTGCAATCATCTTTACTATATTATTTACTCTAGTAAAACTGTCATAAATCTAATCACAATAGACACATGTAGCACCAAGGAAAAACTGAAGCATTTTACATAGTTCGGTAAATCTAAGATGCTGCAACAAGGTGTCAAAACAGCCTTCCCAGGAGAAATTCACACAGCTGCTGTCTCCTTTGAGTTTGATGTAAAGCCACATAAATCTGCAGTGCCAAATGACTCAAAAGAAGCTTGTTCTGTTCCCCAAACCTCTGCATGTGCCATTTCCTGTAGCTCCAGCAAAGTTTCTGCTTCCTTTGGCTGCTCTCTCCTTTTCCTAGCAGCATATCCATTGCCCAGATCCTTGATTTCACAGCCCAGCCAGCTGCATTCCAGGAGCACTTACAAGCCAGGACCCAAAGAAAAGTTTAACTAAGTTTGTCTCTCTCTGAAGTAAATTTTGAGCAACTAGAGCACAGATGAAATCCAACTTAACCAAAGTAATTCATTCTTCACACTTGTTTAAGCATGGCCACTCACCGAGGACAGACTGGCAGCCTTCTCCATGGGCTGTGGATTCCACTGCACTGCCAGGAACTGTGCTGAGACAAGTCCACATCATATGTCAGTGGAGATGGACTGCACCCTTCAGCTCTGGGATGGAAAAATCAAACTGCTAGATAGGCTCTCTTCCTTGCTGGATACACTGATTTTTATCAACGGGAAAAGCCAATTAAAGTTGATAAAGACACATTCTCTGCTGATTTTTCCTTACTGCCCACTGCTCAGTGCTAGTATAATGGATAATGTTCTGCCTGTGGGTGTATTTTCTAAGATCTGTCAGTTCTGACAGCATTTTGGCACCTGGATAACTCAAGATCTATACCGAGGGTCCAGGAATGCACCATTTCTCAGTAGCTGATGGGTACATTTTTCAGCAGGGCTTCCCTAATTAAAGGGCTGGAAAGAGATGGGATCAGATTGATAGGTTTTGCAGTCAGATGTTTTACGCTTAGTTTGATGCATTATAAATTACCTTTTGCAACTCTCAGAACACGTGAGAAGAGCACACAAGAGAAACTACAATACTATATCCAAAATATCACAAGTACTTATTTTCAAATTCCACTTCTGTCCCTACAGCAAGACCATTGAAGACATACTCAAGAAAAGCCATGTTCATTGAAGATTAAAAAATAATAAATTTGAAAAAATTATATATATATATAAAAGAAAACTGAAGCTATGAAATGAGACACCATTGCTCTGGAGGTACTCACTATGTAAGTGTTTTGGCCCAGATGGGACAAAGATGCATCCCTCCCTCTTTGAGCATCACCCTAGGCTGGGAACACCCCACTGGTACTGAGTGCCTCAGCTCAATTAGCCACCTCCTCTGCCAGACCTGTGGGGAGCTTTGCCTTGTCCTCAGCTGTCACAGCCTTGTCTCAGGTCTAGAGGAACCACTATCATATTTAATGCTTTGATTTTAATACCTGTAAAACTGTGTGAAGACAACGTATTCTGTGTTGGTTTCATTGTTTCTGTCAGAGCCCCTTCCATATATACAGTGAAATGCAGCTCCAGAGGTGCCACTGGCAAGACCTTTCACAGTAACCAGTTTGTTCTGGTTTTAATGGGATCTTTAAGTACTGAAGTCCTCTTAGGGGTGTGGGCAGAACAGCAACTACAAAAAAAAAAACACCCAAAACAGGATTTGAGAGCTCAGTATCACCAAGTGAAAGTTCCCAAATGTCTTGCTGTCAAGTGTTGTTCAGACTAATATAACCTTAAAGGTATAGAGGAAAAAAGTCACAGAGTGACTCCCTCGAATAGGGAAAAAACTTGGTAATTTCAAACATGAAACTGAAGAAATACAATGCAGAGCAACCAGGATGTGAAAAGCACTTCCAGGCACTGAGAGGTTAAAACAATTATTTGAACAGCTGGGAAAATTAAAATGGTAAAATAATAGCTACCCTTCAAAATTCTACAGATGCAAAGAGACTCTTCAATGAATAACTGATAAAGGGGAAAACACATTTTAAAAGAGAAAGTGTTTCACGCATGAAGGTCATACAAGTAACATCTCCTCTTAAGAACCTGGATTTTCTGACTTGGCAAGAGATGAAGAGGTGGGGTTAACACAGCAGCCTTTTACCTCAAGGGACGTAAGGTCAAATCCTGAATACTTTAAGTTACACATGAAAGTAACTTTGGGCATATCCTTTCTACTGCTTTTTTGGAAACTGTTCCCCACCATAGCAAAAGCAAGGTCAGGTAAGATCATGCCAGAATTGTTGCAGCGGTTTGTTTGCTTTCCCAAGGAATTCTCCCAGCACTGACACAGTTTCACTGGCTGCAGGAACTGGTGCAATCGGAGCAGTCAGTTCAGGTGTTTTTACTACTTTGTTATCCAGGGCTCCCTCATACACACAACCTTGCTCTGGTAAGAATGTGGTGACACGTAATTTTTCAAGAAAAAAAAAAAGAGTCTATAATGAGTAGCTTTACCATTCGAGAAACTAAGTGGACGAATAATGGTCTAACTGGAAGAATAATGCCAGTCAGGACTGCAGTGAGTAAGCCATGGTGTGCACAATGCTGCTTATCAGAACTGGGTACACAGACATATCCAGGGGACCCACAACTCCAGCAGAGTCATCTCCAGGGCAGGGAGGAGCTGAAAGAACACAAGGAAGATTTATCTGCCACTTGGTTTCAGCTATCCTTGTAGGCAATGGGTCCTCTTTCTCCACTAGCTATTTTAAAACAAGAAGCAAAAAATTTTCAGGAAGTAGAGAAAAATTGACAACTGAATATGCAGTACTGCAGAGAAGAAATCAGCTGCAAAGTGCCAGCTCTTGTTTCCGTTCCTCACCCACTTCAAATGCACAACCTCTTCCACATAAATACCACACAAACTGTTACAAGGACAGCAACTGAACATACTTCACCAGAGTCCAAAAACATGGATCCTTTGGCAAAAAAAGGCAGAATCAGAACAGAAGGCCAAATCCATCCACCCCAGCAGTCAATTCTTCTATCATTCATACTTATTTCACCAGTCTGTAACTAGAAAGTCTTATCTACTCCTTTTTTCCTTAAGTCAAAGAAATAAATTAAACAGCATAAACACTGAGATCCTCCTTCCAGGAGGACTTTTCTCCAATCAAAAGAGCTTGTTTTTCCTGGATGATTAGAGCACTTTTGAAGGACTAAGATGTAGCCACCTTAATCTGTATGTTTCTTCCCTGTTCACAGTAAAGCCTATGTCAACCTACTCTGAACACAGTCAAGGTATTTCCATTGACAATCACCTAGTGTTGAGTTCTGATGCTGTCAGGTATCTCCTCTGCTGGGCTGGGCTGCTCAGTAGTCAATGATACTAAAAGAAAACATGAAGAGGATGAGCCTGCAGCCTCCCCCATACTACTTGCTGAAATCACCTTGAACTTTTAGCTACTTAGACCAGGTTTGACCACTTAAAGGATCAGAAATGTTGCATGTTGCAGAAAGGAATAGTTCTTACCTTGTGCCTATGCCAAACCACAGTAGGCTGTGCCACACAAAGTAAGACAGTTGACAGAAGGTTTTCAATAGAGGTCTTGACACTCTCAATGTCCCAAAGGACCCTGTGACACATTTTTACAAGAGTCAGGATCCTGGTATTCTGCCAAACTGCATAGATTTTGTCTAAACTAAAATTATGATTGCAGCTTTAATTCAATATGCTCTCCTTCACTTCTGATCCTTATCTGCTTGCAGGAGCTGTTGGACCGGTAAGCACCTGCCTTTTTTTTTCCTGCCCTTTAGGTGACTACGTCACTGTGTTGCCTGAACAGATGCCAGCAGCTAGAGCTGCACAGCAAAACTACGTAGGAAATTCACCAGCTGGGTACATAACCTGCCTTAGCAGAGCTGCTACTCATACTGGGAAACCTGCAGATCCATCTCTGCTACCTTGTCATGGCACTAGTTGTGGTAAGAATGTGGAACTGGGATATCCCAATTTGTCCCCTCACCATACCAACACCGTGATCAGTCATCAGTCTTTTACGTGCCCAAGGCAAACAGCATCCTGTGAGGCTGATGTACAGCTGGGTTATGCACCCTGGGATCCTTCAGGGTTAAAAAAAGTGCATGAATCTGACAGGATGAAAAAGAACTTGAAGCAGAAAAAGAAGTGTGAAGCTTACAAAGCACCCACACCTTTCTACCCTCCTTCCATGGAGTCTCTGAATCTTAGCCATCTTTCCTGCCATCAAACTCCCCTCTGCGAAGCAGCTTTCATGTTCAATGGGTGCAGGGGGATGCAGAGGATTACACTATGTCCTTATGAGCTTCCAGTACTCAGAACCCAAAGATTTCTTGCACTCCTCTGATCAGCTATGTTCAGATGCATATTTAAAAAAAGACAGACACTGAACTCTGTCTTGCCCCTTGAGAGAACTGCAGCCTCCTCTTTCCAAACCGCCAGCTCAGTGCTGCAGGGAATAGGCAGCCTGGTGTCAGCTCCAATACGGGTTTTAAAATGAAAGGAATGCAAACGAAGGGGACAGAAGAGAGAAGAGGAGGGAGGGAGAGGCTGCAGAGACACTGGAAGGAAGCAGGTGAAAAAACGAAGACAGAAGGGAAAAGAAAAATCTGAACCCAGATTAAAAAGAAGTGAGTAAAAGAGATGGGAGGAGGAGGGCAAGGAGGTAACAAACCCAGGCAATAGCATGTCTTGCTTGTTCAGACTACAGCAAAAATCCCACACATGGCCAAAACGGCTCATGCTAGGTGGTGAGGAAGATATCACTTACAGTGATACCACTGAACCACACACAGTTAACTATATGTGTGAAATGCCCACAGCTTGAGTTTTAATCGCAGAACAACAGAGAAGAGTTCTAGAACAATTTGCCCTACAACTCAAACATTCGCTATGTACTGTCCTGACCTAATGGGGACCCACCCCAGTGCTAGCATGGCACTTGCAACGATCTGGAATTCAGCACACCCCCAAAAAAATAAACCAAACCAAAAATACAATGGGGAAAACTTGGCAGTGCTATACAGCACTTGATTCTGGTGCCAGTGGGACCAAAGGGGGATTCTTCAACTTCACGTTTCTAGGCCCCGCCCAATAAGGTTGGCAAATTTCTAGTGTCTTCAAGCCTATGAAAAAGATTCCAGACAGCAAACTTCAGGGAAACAGGTTTTAAAAAAAAGAGAGAGATTCAAGTGTATACCTAGATGTAAACTCGCAAATAAGAAATGACGAGTTGGGAAAGTAGGAGACCAGGTTCTTACAGCTCTACCACATGCAATTCCAGAAGCTCATCAGGACTTCAGTGGTACTTGAGAAATCTGTGCCAAGACCAAGAAATGCTTCCACCTGTAGATTCTGAGGCAATTACCAGGAAGAATGCAAGCTTGCCTGAGGTGAAACACACAGTATGGTGTGAACATGCCTTCCTGCTGTCAGGACAGACGAGCTACCACAGTAAGTACAAACCAAAATTTTTGAAGCCAAGGAAAACACCAACAGAGAGAGCAAAGCAAGAACAAGGATGGAGCAAGAACCAAGGATCAAAAGGAAGATCAGGCAGGACCCAGATAAACAGTTACAACCTAGAGGCTTGTGGAGCACTTCAGAGCCACTGAAGAATTTCCTTGCATACCTGGCTGGTGGATCCAAACATCAGTTGGATCCAAACCTGCTGGTGGGGTTAACTGCAGATAGCCACAATTAACACACAATCCTTATAACCCTTTATCCACATGACAATGTACCAGATGTCTGAGTTCAAAAGATTCTTCTGAAGGGAAGATGCCTACTTCAGCCTTCAAGCACCACAACACTTCTGCTTTATGTTGTCCCTTAAGAAAAGCTTTTCATAGCAGCAATGAAAGCTTTTTGCACGGAACAGCTGGAACCAAAGTCAAAGCACAACCTGGCAGTTTTCTTGGCTGAAGAGAGATGCCACTGAAGCTGAGAAAACAAGTCTGTATTGACAAAGGTTTGAGACAGTGGTTCAAGAGATTAAGGGAGTCAGAATTGCAATTTGCAGGATTTACAAGAAGAGTATTTTGAACCTTATCCTTCTGCTACAGCCTGCCTCCAGGGATTATCTCCCTTACTTCTCTTCTTTAAATATTTTTTTTTCCATAACACCTATCAAAGCCACCATCTTCCAAGCAGGAGCAGCCAGGACTTGTCAGGTCTCCTCAGATGCTGAGATTAGCTAGCTCTCTTCTCCATGTGTGAACTCTCAGATCCCACAATTTCGTGAAGCAAGGATTTGGATCTGGGGTTCAAGTTATCCTGAGGGGATTTCTGTTATTATAGCAGATCTAGTTCCAGACACAGCCACTGTGAACTATGTGACAGGATATGAATCCTCTTCTATATATTTCGGCTGTGTGATCTCTCTTCATTTCTTCACACACCCCCTTTTCTCTACAGTATTGCAGCACTTCATTGATTCAACACAATCAACAAGAGAGCATGAAGGCGAAGGCAGAGGCAGCTCTCAGATTGGAACAGCTGGTTTTCTTGATGGCATCATGTCCCAAAGAGAGGTAAGGAATCACAAGAAAAGAGACTGCTTATTCTCAACAGCAAACAACTCCAGACTGGAGAAGAAAGCACAACCCTGCTGACTGTGAGAAAAAGGCAGCAGTGGGATTTTGAATATATTTCACACTCCTTGATAGATCATGCCTGAAGATTTTGGGGGAAAGCAGAGCTCAGAGGAAACCATGCTTCAAAGCCTATCACTGCATTCACAGGGCCTGTGAAAACTTTCTAAATATGAGCCCCTGCCACACTGTCCAAAGCCCACCTGCAGACCTGCTGACACAATCAGTTCCTCAATGGCCGCACTCCATAACTACTACACCTTGTTTCCAAAAGGTTTTGGAATCAGCTCCTGCCAGTCATGCCAAAGTTGGCTTAAGAATAGGTGGACAAAGATGACCAGTGGGGACTGAAAAAAAATGGTCAGAAGTCATTGACCCTGCATGACCAATGTCTGGGCCAGCACCACTAGACATCACAAACACATCACAGCCAGCGGCCACAGTGAGCTGACAGACCTCAGGCTGTTTCACTCACACAGTTTGCTGCCACACGAGTTCTTGGACACAGGAGCACAACACTGCAAAGTTTCCTCTTCCCTCATTTCAAACGCTGTCCTGCCTCAACACAAAGCAGCAAACACAAGCTACCGAGGAGCTGACAACTGCCTGCTGATCAGCAGGAGAAGGTGCTGAGGCCAGCAAGGATCAGCAGTTGCTCTGGTCCCCAGAGCTCAAATTTTCCAAGCATGAAGCATTTGTCTGAACAATACAAAAAGAGGTGCAGGAAGCAAGACCGCAGGCTACCTTAAATCCATGAGTTCTTTTATTTTTCCACGTTGCTCACACCTAATACTGTCTCTTTTATCTCATCCTAAAATAAGAGAACAGGCATTAAAGGATCAAACTATAAACTTCTGAAAGCTTTCTGTAGCCCTCTCTTGCAACAAGGGGTTTGTTTCCATTTCTCAAAAGCAAAGGAGAAAATCAATACTTGGACAGAGAAGGCATATTCCAAAGGACAATCCCTGAAAAAAGGGTGCTTTCTTCTCAGTTGCTGCAGTGCCACCCTTGTTGAGTCTCTCTAATGAAGCTGATCAGAGTGGTAAGCAGAAGTCAGCCCCTCAAACATTCAGGCAAGCCAGAGTCTTCACTTGGAAACAGGCCATTTCATGAGCAGCAGAAATGAAGTCACTTGGATTCCACCAAATTCATGTCTCGAAGTTAAGTTCCTCTGTGGTCAAACTCACGTCTAATAAAGAGTGAGTCAATATCATTCCCCCCTGCACAAGCACCACTGGGGTTTCTTCCCTCCACCTAATTGCATGCTTTCACAAGGTATAAGGAACTTATTACTTCAGAGCCTTTGTGCCTTCTGAGGAACACCACTGCAACTCACCAGTGGGTTCAGAGGGAGCAGAGAATGGGACAGAAACCAGGCTCATGCATGCACAACATGGTTACCTGAGTCCTGTTTCCTTAATCAGGGTAAAGCTCCAGACAGATCGGAGGGAGCCGTACATTCAGGGGAAGTGCTGGCATATTGAACCTAGAACAGCGTTACTTGTAACACCTGGGCAGGCTCTGCCCTGCTCTCCAGGGTCTGCTCCCTACACAGCAAAGCTCCCAACCTACCAACATCTGTTCAGGTTTTATACAAAGCAAGTCAGGGCTCTGTAAAGTAGTACAACATCTTTGTTGACGTTTCAGTTCCTTGGAGAGAAGCTCTTCCTTGGCTTTGTGTCAGCCACCTTTGGCTGTGTCAGAAAATAGTGCATAGCCTGTTCTCTCCAGCAAAGCCTTTCACCTGTGCAAAGGTTCCCAGCAAACAGACAGGAGGCGGCAGCTGGAGAAAGGAGACCTGGGATCACTGCACACAATCTCAGCTTTTATTATTTATCCACATTTACTGAACATAGCCTGTCTCTAATCCATCTCTGCAAGAAACCTGCTAATACACCTACCTGATTGGAGATACTTTCCTGCATTTTACGGGGCTCTATTGCAGCAAATGTCAAGGCTCAGCAAAACAAGGAGGCACCAGGAACCGTCACACAGCCTAGGCTCTCTCTTGCTCATCTCCCAGCTGGCACACATTGGATACTGGATTAAACAAGGAGCTTGAGAGCATTCTGTTGTTTCAAGTTCACATCACAGCTTTGTGTGCACATAAGCCCCCTCATCCATCCCAGCAAGAACGAAGTATGACTTTCACATTTAACAGCTTCCAAAATGCTTGTTCTTCTTGAATAAAGTGGCAGCCCATGTGCCTCAAGATATTTGCTAAAGGCTGGAAACAGGTGAATTCATTAGAATATTACACCTGGTCTAGCCTCAGAATGAACCTGCTTCTGCCCCAGAGAGCTCAGTCTGGAGTCTGTACACAAGTTTTAAAGCCAGCTTTTGCAGAACAATAAGGTGATCACTGATGCCATACAAGCCCTCCCACAAAAACTTCTCTAGTGCACCCCATCTCTATCAGTGCCTTCATCATGTCAGCTCAAGGTGCACACAGCTGGGAAGAATCCTACCTGGATCACAGCACTCAATACATTTTTCAGTGGCTATCTACTTTTACAAGATTTGAGACTTCCTAAGCCTCAGAATACTCATGGAAACACTTAGGCTTCGTACTAAGAGAGAAAATACAACCAGCCACAGGAAGTTAGAGTACTGACAACAACCTAGGGCCCAGAAATACTATAGAGCTTGTTAAATTATGATAATCCTAAGTAGGCCACCTTCAACACTACTGAAGACAAAAGCTTTCCACTGTTCCTGCTGTAACTCCTTTGTTCAAACTCACCAACCGGTGTACACCTCAGTCCATGAGGACAGTGTCAGAGAGCCTGGAGGGTCATTAAAAATAGCAATACAACTTTTAATATTATTGTATTTACCTGCAGCCAATGCCTCAAAAGGAGGATATATTTCCTCCCTTCTTCTGCCCAGGAAAAAGAATCAGCAGAAGTGATCATACATGTAATTAAGATCTCATTGAAATGGACAAACAAACAATAATTCAGTCTCCTTTTCAACTCCTTTGGAGAGATTAACAAGTCTCCATATCACATCTATAACCCAAAACTCTCCTATTCTGTCAAAGAACTTCTTTCATAAAGTTATCAAGTACATAATTGAACTTGCCCTGCTGCCAGAAGACTAAAACACTTAAAAATTTTTTGAATATGTTTTCATCTTATGCCAATATACTCCTCTAAATTGCAGTTCTTCCTGAAGTTTATACCACAAAGATGTGTTTATTTATACTTTTCTTCTGAACCTCTCTCTGATCCTGAAGAATGTCGATAATCACTTTGTCCACTACAGTTTCGACCCTCAATCCCAAGGTTTACAGTAAAGAGATTTTTGTCTAAGAGTGCTTTTTAAACAGCAGCTGAGCAGAGACCCATCACATAGCTGGGCACTGCTTGTCTGAGCCTTTACAGGCAGCCACACAGAACCCACAGATCAGTGCTGTATCATTTATCTATTTCTACAGTAGGCAGTAGAGCACTACATAAAAAAACCTCAACAACAGAAAGAAGGTGCTGTTAATATAACATCTAAAAAAGAAACACATCCTAGACAGAAACTGAACTGCTTAAGTAGCTGGGTTGTGGTACTGCACAGTACTAAAGAAGAAATAAACTGCAAGTCATGAGTAGGAAATATCCTTCAGAAAATAAGACAAATGCCAAAGTTCCACAGCAGTTTGGTCTAACAACCCAAACCAAGGAACCCTTAGCTTTCTGTTCCACAGCTCAAAGAACTAACCCAACAGATGAGCTCCTCAGAAAAATAAACCCAGTCCTTGTGGGCAGCAAACATGGACTGATAAAGTGAATGGGAGTTAATGCAGAGGCAGATGGGCAGAGGTAATCAGAAATGACAGAGAGATGAGCAGGCAGAGGGCAAGCAGAGCACTTGAAGGACAGAGACAGAAGAGCCAACATTTTATAGCATACAGGTATTTGAGAAGTTAAATCAACAGCTTTCTAATATAGTTATTTAAAAAATCGTGCCCCCCTAATATATGCAGGGAACCAGCTGCTTGCAAAATGACCTTTAAACCCTACCTACCATGCCTTATTAGACTAATTCAGATCTGGAGGTTGGCTGATCCTGAAATCCATTTATACAGGACAAACAGGCACTCAACAGGGACAAAGAGCAAACACATTGTCAAAATAATTTTGTCTGCATTTCTGCATGTTATCTCAGGCTCAACACAGTAGAGCAGTGCTTCTCCAGAGTCAGAAACAAGAAACATCAGACATTGCAGAACCATCCTAACTCAAAGCTTTGCTACCTGCTTCCCTCACATTACAAAGGTAAAAAATTTAATTATAAGAAGTGTTAGCTTTCTGGACAGCTTCTGTGACTGCAGAGGTCTCTAAGAACCTTTCACCAGCTCTTAGAGGCCCCCAACAAAGGTCTCTAACCAAAAAAAGATATTATAACCAAATGAAAGTCTCTTGTCAACAGATCAAAGTATAAGCAGCAGAGCTAACTCTAGCACTGTATTCAGACCACTGTAACACATTGTCTTCAACACGTCTTGTTCCTATATTTGAAGCACTGATGTCCAGAAAGGTTTCTTCAAAAACCTTGTGAAGGTCTAGCTAGGACTGAAACCTTTAAATTGCTTTCAAAGCATCACAAGTATACCAGGAAATATCTCCAGACAACAAGGCCTGTTGGGCAGACAGTCAGTGTCACAGGGGGGTGAAAATCACAAACAATTACTGCAAGCATGATGCAGAAAGAAACCTTCCCTCAAAGTTTGGACTTTGTAACAGATGAATTCTTCACAGCCTTGGACAGGGAGGCTCTGTGGAGACAGCAAACACTACCAAGCGGCATCAGGGCAACTTCTGCAAGCGTTCTCCTCTAGCATGCCATAGCTCTGATGAGAAAAGGATTGGTTTCCCACTAACAGGTGGGCTCATCCATCGTTCACGAGCCTCCCAAGTTCTCTTTGGCACTGCAAAGAAGGGCTAGTTAGAGCAGTCCTGCTTGCCTGGGATCAGCTCTTCCACTGGATTGGGACCGCTGCCACTGCATAACTCCTGCACACGTTGCCTACACAGACACATCAAGCTGAGTGGTGAAGGCTTTAAACCCTATTAGTTCTCAAGTTATTCAGCCTCAAGACCTGCTACAAAAATACCTGATGGATGGTGTGTGGAGAGAGCAAACTGCACGTAGCAGGAAACTATCCTGTGTAGACTACAACCAACAAGGAGCATAATAAATCTTTGGTTTCCCCAGCTTGTCATGAAGACTTTGGCATCACTGATATAATTTCCCAAGTTATAGCCAAGTTGTCAGAGGATGGATCTAACATTAGCACGGAAGTTATGGAAGTCAGGGCTACTCTGGAACTTCCTGAGAGTCTGAAAGCACTTGACCACTGACCTTGTGTTTCTAACCAGCAGTTGCTATCGACAGCAATTTCTGTGGATCTGTTTCAATCTAACTTCAGCAGCAAAACATAAAGTTTAAAAATTGGAAATAAACTTCTTTGTGTCTAAGACTGCTTGGTCATCAGTCTCCTGGAATTAATCTGAGTAAGAATTTCCACTTCCCACTTGCCAACACAGTGCTACAAATCTTTTGTGAAAAAATCTGGCATTAAAACAGCATGATGTATCACAACACTCTCTCACTATTCCCCATCCAAGATATGTCCAACCAAATACAGGCTCCAGTTCTTGGGAAAATGCTGCCTAACACACCATCCAGACAGTACTAGAGAAACCTGTTTGATCCATGTAGGTCCCATTAAGCCTAAAGAGATAATTTCTCAAAAGAGAGATGAAAAAGGAGTGAAATTCTGATATCCAACTTCTAATGGGACTTTTCAGATACACCCACTCAAAGACCATATCAGAGCATCAAGTCAGCTATGATGTCTTATTTCTGACCAGCTAGCTCTTCTAGTATTTTTATTACAGATTTTTTTTTAGACTGTTTTAAAACACTTTCAGGCAAAGTTTTTAAACAAGAACTGTAGCAAGACTGCATTTCAGAGGTAACAAAATGCCAAATAAGTCAATTTCAGAAATTGTAATGGCATGCTGACTTCTTTCCCTCTTTTAACAATGTTGCCTTCAAAGCCATCTGTAAAACATACATATTTAGATTAACTTCACCTGTAAGTATATCTGAGATGAGAATCAAGTGAGAAATTAGACCCAAAGGCAACTCAGCCTCACTGTAACAATGTCAAAAAAACCAAACATAAATGCATATGGACTGGGCATGGAACTGTTGGACAACAGATTGTTTATGAGAAATGTGGTCAGAAGCCCTCCTTCCAGATCAGGCAATGGATACAAGTGAGAGGAAAAGATGTTTCAGAGAATGGACTAAAGAAAGAGAAGCCGTGAAGCACAGCCAAGTGAGAACAGTTTTAAACTTATTTTTGCTCGTTTCCTTTGAAAATGACAAACTTCAGGAGGTCTGGGCTTTACATGGACTGGCAGAAAAAGAGAGGACTTTGTTCACCTGGGTTAATAAGTGCTGACAACACATCAGGCTGTGGGGAACATCAGAGTTTTGTGAAGTGCTGAGATACAGAGCAAATAAAGAACTTATGCCTCTGGTTTCATAAATACCAGGTACAAGCAGCAGACATTTCCATTTTAAGTGGGCCAGCATTTTACTCTGGAACATGTGTCATATATTAAGATGGTGGTTTATGTCCTTTCAGGCAGCTCCATATCTTTAGTTTATCCACCTGTGAACTCTTGAGGATATGAAGTGCTGTGTATAGACACAGGAGTCACCAGAACCTAGAACTGCTGCCTTGAAAAATCAAAACAATAACTGTTTCCATCCTTCATAATTAGAAGGAAAATATGGATCCTTTTCACCTCTGCAAATACCAGGTCAGGGTATGCCTGGGTGCAGTTAATCCACTGCTGCTCTCCTCTGTGTTTACAACTAAACAAACAGCAGCTGCCTGCAGCTTGTGGTCTCTCCCCCGACTCCCTCGTGGGGGCCATTTACTGCGTCATAAACCCCTCCAATAGTGTTATCACCACAGCACTTGCACAAAAAAAGTTGAAAGAAAAAAGATCTAAAAAGAAAAAAAATTAATTGTCTTTACAGAGAAAGTAAAAAAACCCAAACACTTTAGAGATATGTTTGCTTTGAGCAAGGACTGACCTACAAAAGGTCGGCAGGACAGCCTCATACCTGGATGGCTGAGCAGAGCGTCCTCCACATAGGAAATAAACAGATTTATATGCATCTATCTACAAAGCTGAATTCTAGAAAGCTCAAACAACACTAAAGCCTTCCAAGGTAGATATACTGCATTTCAAGTAGCACACTGTGTAATAGATCTCCTCAATGAGACCTCAACAGCTAAGATATACCTCTGCAGAATCCCAGGGGGAGGAGAAATCCTGCCATTTCTCAAGTAAAGATACAGGCCTTGCCATACCTGGTCCAAATTTTCTTTCCCCAGCCACACATACTGACAGCTCCTTTCTACCCCAATAAGTACATAACCTATCTATAAAGCACTTTGCAATCTATCAGAATGGAAACAACACTTTAACAAGGGTCTGATGATCTATAATGATGGGACATCTGCAGTGCAGCCCATTGCATCCAATGCATCCCAAAGCTACTTCTTTTAAACAGAGAGAGATCCAGGTTGCAGAAACAAAAGCTCCCAGCAGGCCACACTTCAGCAGGATCCAAAGTGCTTGAGCAAAACTGCTCCACCAGGACGGGACTACCCTATGGCATCCTCTCAGCAATCTAGGTCCCTGCCCACAGACCAGAGACAAACTTTCACAGGAGTTGCAATGCTTTGCTGCGTGTGCCAAAAGGGAACTGGGCTCTCACAAGGATCACTTGGAAATGGAAGCGCAATAAATTGACCACATTCCTTTTCATTATAGTCAAGGGCAAAGCAGAATGCAGACAACCCAAGGTTATGTTAAAAGTCTCCCTCTGCTGGAATCCAGTTAATCAGTGTTTTGCAAGGGCTTGTTTGCACATAGCAGAGTGACTCACAGCAAACATGTGTGAATTTTTCCTGCACTTCCATTACAAACCCAGAACATTCATATACAGAGAAGCTTCTGTACCATAAACTCACTCACCAGTTTATTACATTGTAATTTCCTTATGTAGACAAGCCCTAAAGCCTTGACAGAAGTAGGTTTACCTTTGTCTGTTATGAATAGCAGATTTGTGAGAAGCTGGACACAGAACAGGGATAAAGAGTGCAGAATTATGAAAGGCTCCTAGCTCAATGTATACAGCTCCTATCGACAAGGGAATACACATGTCTGAGTACACAGCTCCTGATAGCTTGGTTTGGCCAGGAGCTAAAGCACAGAAATTTCACCTTGGTCCTTCTGTGAAAGACAGGCACCTAGAGACAGTAAGGAAACACCTGGAAAGAAGGGATACAGGCTCTTCCATAACAGACTTTTTCCGCACACAGTTGCAGGAAGCAGGTTCTGTTTGAAATCTCAAATCACATTAATATACGGTCACCAGAGGCCTCATTTTCCAAGTGGTAGCTGGTTGGAGATTCTCTGGTATAAGTACCAATCATGTAACAAATTAACCAACTAAAATTTGACATACATTCAGATTTGTCTGTTGGTGTGAACAAAATACAAGGGAAGCAGAATGGATCCCAAATACTCTGAAAAGCTTGCATGTGAGTGCATATTTGCATGGAGGAGGGAAGCAATTCACTAATAGGACTCAGACTTTTTAAAACAAAATCATTTGTTTTCCCCCTCCATCTGGACTCAAACTAAGAAATTACGCAGATTTCCACTGCCCACTCTCCCTTTTCCTTCCACACCCTCTTCTCACTGGCACGAGATAAAACCTTGGGGAAACAGCAGCAGCAATTTTCAATTCTCATTATCTAACGGCAGCAGTAGCTCTTGGTGAAACTTGCGGTCAATAAACTACAGGCAATTTTAAAAGACACAATGGGAACTGCCCCTCCTACAGCTGTCCCATTATCCCAGCTTTTATTAGATTTAAAGCCAGCGATTTTTATGCTGTAGCTGAAGTTCTGCAGAGCCATGGAAACAGACCACCAGAAAAGATAAAACACTCCTAAATTAAACAGGAGATATCACAGCAACACACTCTAAAGTCAGAGAGCTTCCACATAAGCAAAACACAGGATACAGCAAGGAACCAAGCACCTAAGGGGGCTGACGCCACTGCAGCGAGCCAACAGTGATGGGACCAAAACTCAACATCCAGGATGGAATAAATGGGAAAGCCAATGAGCAGGTTAGGCAGGGCAAGTTGAAAGCACACTAGCTACAAAGGCAGACAACCAGAGCTGGGTCCTGCTCCCATAACTATGAACATCCCAGAACAGGCACCAACTTTGTAGTTTCGTGCTCTGGATGCACCTCCCACATGGCAGAGAGAAATACTCATTTATGGCTGGCAATTCAGCTGGCCTGTTTCAGATGACTCTTTTAAAACCAGATGCACCATGCTCTAAAGGTGCCTATTTCCCTCTGTTAACTACAAAAGATGGTCCAACAGTCAGAAAAAATCCAAGCCAGGTAACATTAGCTATATCCCTACCATGCACTACAATAAAGTAACCTGTTCCAGGAAGAGGAACTGTACAATAAATGGATAGAAAATAAATTTTAAAGCTCATTAAATGATTATCTGACGTATTTGTTCATGGGGGAGAAATAACAGAGTGCATCTCAGCTCATGGCTCAGAGATGTGCACAGCAACAGGCAAAGGGAAACGGGTGCCCAAAGGAACAGTCTCAAACCAACACAGTAAGGGGGAAGATGCAAAGAATTATTCTCATCCACTGTAAGCTGTAATTTTCAGTCTAGAAATCTAGAGCTGTTTTCTCTGAGCCTAATGTATACCATGCCCTGGAGACATTTTTACCAGCCATCAAAAGGAACTTGCAGAGCACCAGATGCTTCATTAGAGAATATTCACCAAGCCTTATAAAATCTTTAGTAAAAAGCAGAAGAACAAATCACCAGCATGCAAGTGAGCTAAAGTCACACATCCAGCTTTGATTACAACCTCCTCCACTGGAAAACAAATTGTGGGGTCTTTTTTAAGAAAAGATAAAAAAAAATACCCAAGAAATCAAGAGATGTTGGCCTTTCTTTCCCACATTCCTCCAACCTGAATTTCCTGAATGAGGAATGCGTGAGACAAAGCCATTTGGTAGAAGATGCTAATTTAAACTTAAAGAAAAATAACAGCTTAAAAAGGGGAAGGGAGGAGGGAGTTTTAATGCTACATGATAAAACACAACAGCTTGTGATCGCTACATATATCTCAGGAGTCAGAGGAGTCAATAAGAGCAGTGAGGCAAATTGTCAAGGCTCGAGCTGTCCTGGGACAAAAGGAAACTACAGAAGACACATTGTCTTACACAAGTTTTACTTGAATTTGTACTTGCAGGACCCTCTGCTGCTTGTATCTAGCTGCAAGGTTTAGTTAACTATTCCTTAGTCTCTCTCACCCCTTCTCAAAACATTGAAAGATTTTACTGCCACATTGTCATCATCCACAACAAATTAATGTCCTATGAACTGCTCCTTCCAGGTAGTTTCTAGTAACAGTGGGGGAAAAACATCTAAAGTTCACTGAAGACTATGGGAGTAAAATCAACAAGACAACCCCCATTTTTTGGTTTATAAGGAAAACATACCAGAAACTCCACCACCACACAAATCCAAAAAAGATCCAAGTTAATAGGATCTTTCACTGCCCTCTGCTGTTACCAGTCATTTAGCTTCCAATTTACTCTTTAATAATGTCGGGCTGGGGCTCAGGGCTGGCAGCGTCCCAGCCCCTTTCTCAGGCGAGTTGGAGCCGCAGCTTGCAAATATGCTGAAGTTTAATGCAATCTGTCTTCTTTGGTAATCACATTCCGCCCGCACTGCATGCAATAAAGATGTATTGGTAAATGCATTTGCTAAAGATATACTCCACTGAAAAGGCTACATGCCTGATTTAGAGGAGGCAAGGAGGATAAGGGAGGCTGGCAATAGATGCACCAATGCTCTGCTCACAGCAACTGGGGGCACGGATTTTGCAGTGGCAGCACAGGCACCACTTTACTTTAAAGCTGAGGAAGAAAAAGAAACCACATGTTTTGGGAGCTGGGGACTTGAAAGATATCAGAGAAAAGCCCTTTCCCTGGCAGCTTTAACCTTGCTGATTTGCAGACATACAAAGACCTTCTTTGTAAACAGGAAGGAAAAAAATTCCACTAGGACTAGCAACAACATTTGGTCTAATATATCCTGACAATTTTCCCATCTCCTTCTGTCGGGCTTCTTCTGGGAGCCGGCTGGCAGCTTGTTTCATGTTATACTTAAATCAGGCATACAGCTTCCCCTCACAATGCTAATGCGACAGAGAAAGACTGCTTCCGTGAAATATCCACCTCTTTCCCACTCCTTGCTTTAGTAAGCCCATGAGAGAAGTCTCGATTTTCTGTAAACATGCCTTTCCCCAAATTCACCTTACTGCAGTCTCAGCACCTTTTGTAGAATTTTCTACCCTCCAAAAAACCCCAAAACAAAACAGAAAAGTCTGCCTCTGAGGGACAGCTGACCCACTGAATTCTCACATGGGAAACAGCATCCTTTACACTTCACTTTTCCCAGGACCATACCCTAGTTGTAATGTCCAAATACTTCATTTTCTTTTCCCCTTCACTTGTTTCAATGGCCAGAAATTTTTCCAAGGTACTGAGCAGCCACTGTCCTAAGGCATCAACAGAACCTACTAGGACTGTGCAGCTCAGAAAGAAGAGCCATAAGGCTTTCTGGGCTTCTGCACAAGATGAACAGTTTTTAGGAGTGTGCAGTTTTCCTACACACAGCAGCTTTGCCCAGTACAGAACAGTAGGATGTTCAAAGCCTATTCAAAATGTTGCAGACATTGGCAAAATGGATTTACCAGTGTCCAAGAAGGCAAAGTTGGAAAAATCCTTGTGACTGACTTTGAAACCTGGGAGCATTGGTGTTACTGTTTTGGAGGCAGCTGAGTATAACAGGACTCACTGATGAGAGTGAAGTCGGGACATACCACAGTGTGACTGGGAAATGTGGAATGAATGTGGGAAAATGGAACCCAATGAAAATTTGTCTCTTATGAAGATTGTGATTTGACTAACATATCACAGCTCTCAAAAACACTTCCCAGAAGAAAACACCATGCAAAACAACACAGCAAAGCCAGCCAGTACAACAGAGACGCTTTTGTTACCTTTTGAGCTGCACTAACACAGCGCTGATATTCCTTAGCCAGCTCTGAGCATTTGAGCACTTCACGTTTGTTTTCTTGGTAGCACTTCAGAATTTCAGACTGCAGGTTTGCACAGACAGGATCAGTGTTCCTCCTCCTGCAGAGAAAACAAGCACAGAAAGATGTGTGAAGAGGAGTTTTCACCCACTTACTACCACTTTACCAGTAACACACCTGCTAATCTTTTGCTGGAGTCATGTAGTCCTAATAGAGAAAGCAGTGGGAGCAGCAATCACCAAAGTGGGTCAAATGACCAACAGTGTATTTCATCTGAAAAATCCAGGGTACTTAGCAGAAAGAAGGAACATGATCTTTTTAAGTAGGTGTAGAAGGCTGTTTTACCCTTACATAAAATATACCTCTCCTCTGCAGTCAGGATGAAAAAAAAAATCAAATCCAAGAGTTTCAATGATTTTTCCCAACTCACACTGGAAATCTTTGGCAGAACTCAGAATCCTGGCTGGGCCTGTACTAGATCTGTAACAGTCTGACAAGGAACTGAACAGACTTGTTGAATAAGGCACCTCGATCTATTGAATTCTCATCTATTTACACACTTCAAAAAATCCAGCATGGTTGGAAGCACTGCAATCCTCCTAGTGACGAGGAAAAAAAAGAAGGAATAATAGCAAGACCAGATATCTGTTTCTTTGTATTTCTGCAGCAATTAGTACTCATACTCTGTAAATGGCATTGACAGCTACCCAAGAACAATTAAGAATGATGTTCTTATACTCTAATGTGCATGTGTACATATGGCACATCATCAGCAACAGTACCAATAAAGGGGAAGGTCGTTGTAAAACAATACCAGCAACGGTGGCACAAACACAGTAACAACAGTGACATCAGCTGCACAGACAGGCAGACACAAATTGCAGGAACGTGCAGCACAATTGTCATGATATGTTTTACCAGAGAATAAGAGAACGTATGCTTGGGTGTAGCAATCCTCAGATGTCATCTCCTAAACTATAAATCCACATAATTCCTTGCATTTTCTGCCCCAATATACTTAGAGATCTGTGCCCAAATATCAAACGCATCTCTTCCTTCCAAAGCATTTGATGCTACAGGCAGGCATTAATGCCATGCTATGATGTATTAATTTCCACTACAGGCACTCATTCATAGCAAGGCAGAGAGAAAATATGACCTGTTCCTGGGCATGTCACGTTTTGTCAGACAGAACAGATTTTTAAGAAACAGGAAATTTTAAACCGAGATCTTCTAAAAGCTTTTGGAGAGCTCAGATGCGAGTTTCCAAATCATGTACATCTGTATAAGGTATTCAGGAAAGCAAGTAGAAGGACCAAAAGAAGAAAAACAATCCTTTCCTTGACGTATCAGCAAACTGGTTGCTCTCTCAAAATGGTTTAGTTTGGCCGAGACATACTCTAATTGATACTTCTTCAGTCCTCAGCCTTACTGCCGACATACATGGACAGACTGGTAACTTATCAGTAACAGTATGACAGCCACACTCCACAACACTGAGATTTGGATCAAAAATCACACAAGATACTATACAGACTCCCACCTCTTCATTAATCTTAGAGCTTTTAGAAGAAACTTATTTCATGGACGGTCCCTAGAGCCTAGTGTGCATTTCTAATTTCTATGTTATATAGCAAATCACTTTTAAAGCCTTTAAAATCCATACTCTAAAAAAACAATCTTCACATTTTAGGCCAGAATAGAACCCAGAGAGAGCTTCAGAAACTCATAATGTTGGCATTTTGCTTTGTCACTAACTTTAATATCACTCTAATCAAATCAGTGAGACTGTGGAAACGATACCAAACAATACCAGGTCAGGAAATACCACCAAATCCCTCAATTCATTGAAAAAGTTAAGACTTTTAAAATTAGGTTTTTTAAACTTGGTGATGTTACACTGAAGGGCATTTTGCAATTTTCATAGAGACCTAGATGTGCATAAAGGTACAGCATACTACAAATCAGTCTGTATCCATCTGAACTGAATAATATGGTACAAACATATCAAAAATATTTAGAAACATGGAGTTGCCATTGCCAGCAGGGAGAGATCTAGCAATCATGCCTTGCTTTTGATCTGTTCCTTCATTGTCCTTCCTACAACCTCAGTCCTCACTGACTCAAGTAAATATAAAGTTAGGACCCACCTGCAGGTTCAGACAGTACTGCAAGGTCTGTGGCCCTCTTCTTCAGGAGACCTCTCAGTGCTCACCCCATAGGGCTATTCACAAGCCACACAGTGGTGAGTGAGAAACCACAGTGTTGTTGCCTAAAGCTGCCAGAGGCAAGGGATCAGTCAGCATGGACCAGAATTGCCCAGAGAGAACATAAATCAGCATTCACACGTGCCACTTCCCACAATACAGGGAGGATTTATTTGCTACCATGTACCCAAAATCGTAACAAGAATATTCTCCTTTATTTCTTCAAACTAAGACCTCAAACTGTGGTTATATATCAATTGCACCAGCTTCTCAAAACACGCAGAGAAACAAATCAACAGACTGCAAAGTTGGTTAAGGTAATCATCAATGCAAGTTACTGCAGAGTCTGGGAGTACACAAGTTACCCACATCCAGCAGACTAGATCTGGTACCCATCTTGACTGGAAAGGGGTATCTGAAGTGCTCTGTCACTACAGACTTCTCTGTTGAGTGCAATGACACACTGTCTTACAGAGGATGTGGACCTTAGTAACTATCTCACTTCACTGTCAGCACAGCTTAAGGCTGTTGGCACCAACTAATCTTTAGAAATTCTAAATTCATCTTCTGGACATTCCACCACACTGCTGTTGATGCCTCATTGTTTGTATACATAGAGAGCACAAGATTTGTATGCTTTGACCTTTCATCTGAAGTGGGTCACAGTTTTAAGCATGCCACCACCAAATGAGACAATTAGCCTCTGTCTAAAATAAAACATGTTGTGACTGCAACCACTATAACTGGTGTAAGAGGCTCATTCACACCAGCTAGAAAACAGGCAAGAGAAAGGTTGGGCTGGGAGGGGCTAGGATAATACCTGTGGACAGGGAAGTATGGGAGACAAGCTCTGATAATACCTCAGAAATAAATAAATGCAGGACATATAGAAGATGAAAGATTAAACCAATAAGACACACTCTCATCTATTCAAAGGAGGAGGAAAGGAGAAAGGACGACAGGTCAGAAAAAGGAAAATATCAATCTAGAAATGAAACTCGTTAGCAGTGCGTCTTCCATGACACAGAGGAAAGAAACCTTTGCCTTGCCACTGTTCAGTGCTACATACACTTGAAATCTATGAAATTTGGAACTCCTTCTCCCCCTCCCATGGAGGGATTTAAATCAGGTCTTTGTCTAGAAAAGAAGGGAGAGGTTTTCTTAAAATGAAACAAAGGGCATCCTTCTCTCCGCTATCCCTTGAGGTAAGACAGAACGAGCACGATCTTGCTGCATTTTGACACTGAGAGTTACCAAATCCTCTCTATCACTGCGTATTCCCTTTACTTTATTTAATAAATGAAATCTCATCAACTTATCCTTCTTCTATTATCACTGCTGACATCAATCTGATAATATTGGCTTGGCGTGGAATCGTGCTATTATATGTCCTCTTGATATTTAATTTAAGAGAAACGTCTGCAGCGGGGTGAATATGTGAAGCAAGCTTTTTATTACTGGCAGCAGTAAGGATGCTGGGAGTGATTTAGACATTCATCTTAGTCAGGGCCAATCTAGTGGCTCAGAAGAGGTTTTGTTCTTAACCCTCTCCTAACTGTTCAATAGCAGCAGGTAACGGCTGCTTCAGTCAATAAGTGCATTCATTTGTCTTGGCAAATTCATTCCTACACAGATATAAACCCCATGAAGAAGTTCTAAGCGTCTGTGAGGTCAAAGCAAGGTTCTTTGAGAATTACCATCATAAGCATTGAGCTAGTAGGGAAAGTGCTGGTCTAAATGTCCATCCATTAATCAAGAAGCCACACATCTTCCAAAGACAAACACCCAAACTCATTGCAAAAGGTGATTCAGGCCGTATCATCAGGACACAGACCCTAAACAGAAGGTTTCAAACACAATACAATGGCTACTAGTTAGTTGCTGACGACAGGTTCCCTTTTTCAAAGAATTATGGACTCAGTATTGGAAAGCAAGGGAAAGCTGGAAGATGTCTACATATTTGCTGGTCCTTTCACCCAGCTGAAAACCAGACTACACAAGTAGGGATACAACTCTAATGCTTTAGGACTTGGCAGCTCTTTAGACTACTGCAAAATCAGTAACTCCACAGTGAGTAACACACCATCACTTGGCTTTACCAGGGAGAACAGCAATTCCAGATGGAGTTAAGAGTAAGATCTTCTTTTCACATTTTACTCTGGGAAACCATTTAAGCTGAGAAAAAACTTGAGATAGAGATTGACAGCATCTAAACCTAGACACCTTGATACCTCTGCTCAGAAAAACAAAGACATGCAGAATTCCCTCATATAAGCCAGCTTAACTGGTTCCAGTACACAGCTGCAAGCAGCAACCTAAATAGGGTAGAAACCTGGAATTTCCTGTGAGCTATCAAATCCAAAGACTGGATTAGCCTTTTGCTGCATTATTTGACTAAAACCAGTGTCAGAGCTAACTTGAGCAAACCACATTAGTCACCACTGTCACTACAGCACAGACAGCCCCAGAGATCAGCAATAAGGTGCACGGGCAGCACTGTGAGCAAAACCCAGGGCACACAGCAGCAGTTTCTGCATGTTGGGAAGGAATCAGAGATGTGTCATATTAGTTGGTTAGTATGTTTATGCATCAAAGGTCCAATTTCCGACACATTTCCGACTAAGCTCAGAGATGCTTGGGTCACATAAACGTGGTGTGCTGCCATGCTGCACTGTACATATATAACACCCAATAAGTGGTTAACTGACCTGTAAAAATGCATCCTCCCCTGGGTAGCAGTTGGCTCTGATGGCTTCTCTAACATGTCAGAAAAATAACTCCAGACAGATGCAAAACACAGCACATAGAAAGGTTTCATTCTCTCTCATTATTGCATCCTTGACATTTACAGCAGAAAATTAAACACAATTGAAGCATTTCATTCACATATAACAAACTCATCAGCACAGAACAAACATCCAGGCAAGCTAACTTTCAGCACAGGATGCAAGATGCTGCACTATCACAAAGCAAACACTGTGGCCTCACTACAACCTATGGGATTCCCTGATCCTGCATGTCAACTGGATAATGTGGCGTGAATGGAGGAGGGAAGAGTCATGTTACAGCCATTTGGCAAGAGAAATAAGAGATGGAAGACGCTTAATAGATTATCCAAATGTCTACTAAAAAAAAATCAGTAATGTTTAAGCTACATAGCCTAGCACAGTGTAAACAAACTGCATGTCTCATGAGGCTAAACTCATGTGATCAGGAAGAAAATATCTCTGATCAGCCTCAAGTATTCAAAACACTGTTCATCAGGCTTTGCCACTGTTCTGAGTGAAATAGAAGGCTTGTAGAAATAACATACTATCTAGAGCAAGAGGAGACAGATCAAAAGAAAAGGTGAAACCTCATGACAATTTTCTCAAGAATAGGACCACCACCTCCAAATTTCAGCTGAAGCCATTGTATTCCTGTCTTTCCAAAGCCTTCCCATATGCCTTGTCACACTGTCAGCAGCACAGCACTGCACATCTGCAGTATTTCCCCTCTCTCTCTCCCCCTTGACAGCTGCATTTCAAAAACAGGTCACCCGATTCTTTTTTTCTGTCTCTTGTACATGCAAGTGCCTAATGAATGCATATTTTAAAGTACTGTGAGTTTCTGGGTGACTCTCTGATCCTACAAAATTTGTCACTCAAGTACTTCCTAATCTCCATTCCTTATTTGACAGCTTGTTTGAAGCTGCCACCGAATTCCCCACTGCAGTTCATACACTCACTGCACTCTTGTCCTTCCCAGGACAGATAACCTCCTCTCCTTCCAGTCAGATACACAGAAACTGTTCTGAAATCTGTGGAAGCAATTAGATTCTATCACTGAGAACAATAGTTAACACAAATGTCCAAATCTCAAGTGTCAGCCACTTGCAGTGTCACTGCATTCAGCAAAAACAGCCTGCCCCAACCACATTTTATTCATCAAACACAAAAATCCCAAACTCTAAAACATACAGATTGACATAGAAAATTTCTAAAATCTAGTAGTTTTCTGTAACAACCTCTAATTTCGTAAAACAACTTCTCAATGTCAGTGATGAAATTCAAGCAAAGAGATTGTGTGACCCAATGCTGGTTTCAGCTCTCCATCTTACTTACTCCAGTGTATCACAAGCTCTCCTGTCTCCTGCATGGTTTATCCTTAAACGCAAGTGGTCATTCCCATCTGACCAATGGGTCACAGTAAAAGAATTTGACTTCACTGTGTTTTGCCAAGTGCTGTTTCAAACAAATCTAACTGGCATCCTTAGCACCCCATACGCTGCAGGCACTGAGGTTGTGGTGGTGGGCTGTAGGTCTCTGGGGGAGCAGAAGGGTAGCAATATGCAAAAAACCTGTATCAAACCACATAAAATTAAATGATCCTTATCCTACTGAACCTGAAAAAGCAATAACTAATCATACCTATTAGCATTCTGCATGGCAGATGGCAAGTGGTTTGGAATAATGAGAAACTTTTCCCCACAAGTGGGTAATTCCAATGTACATTTGGATGTAAATTCTTTACTGATTATGATGGTAGAATACAGAGTTATGAGAAATTGCCAGTTTGGAAGATGAAAGGAAAACTACTGCCTGTTCCTTCACTTGCCAAGAGATACAGAAGTTAACAGAACTGGATCTCCTGCCCACAAAGCCATGCACCATTTTTTCCCAAAGATGTCAAGGTACTAAAAGTTGACTAGCAAAGATGAAGAGCCTAAAGTTAGCAGCAAAACGGTCTCTGGAAGCCAAGCAGGAATGAGTCAGAATCTTGTTGCTGGAAGGAGTTCTCTGAATCAGAAAGGAAGCTGGCTCAGCTCCCACAAGGCAGAAAAGCAATATAGCAAGCAATAACTGAATCTGAAAACCACACACAGCCCAACAAGTGAACCAAACAGATAAAAAACATCATCTAAAAACTGGTTAAGATCTCAGGTCAGGAAGGGAAGGCCGGCAGCCTGCAGAAGGTATGCTGCGCAGGCCCTAAGAATATATGGGTTGTGGCCATGCCATAATGTCTGGGAGTTGGCTGGGGAGCTGTTGGTCTATTTAAACTCCTCCCCAAAAAGTACTCTAAAGAAAGTAACTGAACAGGTGATATGCTGATTTCAGATAACCATAAGACATGAGGGACAGCAGGTTCAGTAAATTTCTCCTGTGTGAGATGATCTCATAATGATGTCAGTCTGCTAAGGAAATGTCCTTTTTAAAAGAAAACCCTGACCACTCATTTGAACAGCAGTTACTTTTCCAAAATGCCACCAAACACTGCATTAGGTCCCTACAGGGTACTCCACACTACACAAAGGGCTACCAGCGATGGATAAAAATGAGTCCACCAGTACGTTCTGCACTGACAGAGTGGCATGTCCTGCTAAAGATGCCCAAACAAATTTTGAGAGGAGAATAAAGCTGCCAGCGTTGAAGTTCTGAACTGAAGCTAAGCAGTCACCTTATTAAAAAAATCCCCTTGCTTCTGCCCACATGCTACAATCCTCACATCCACAGTGCCCCCTTTCACGGTGCTGAGCAATTTGCTGAGCATTGACTCAGCGAAGATCCTCGGTAAGCAGCTACTCATCCCTCAGAGAACAGCAACAATGGTGCTTTCAAAGAACACATACACACAAAGTCTTGATTTGTGGGGGGAGGTTGGAATTTTTTTGTTTCTTTGTTTTTATATACTGTAATTTCAAGACGCCCTCAGAAAATTGAAAAAATTCTTATAGAAAATAATTCAGATGACATGGTTTTAAGTTTGGAGACGAGCACATGAAGTGTCTCAGGTGAGGTGAGCCCACACCTACCAAGGTTGGTGGCACTCACAGTCAGCACAACACTGACTCCTTCCCTCCAAAGAAATAATGTTCATTCCTGAACAAGAAGCTCCTGACTTCTAAATGACATTTTTTTGGCCAAATTAGTTACAGATGGTATGTGCATGTCCCAGATATGCAAGCAAGAGACTTCCAGGACTAACAAGAAAAAACAAAAGTACAGAAAGAACCAAACCCAGCAAGGTTCTCTCACAATGGGCTGAGTATGTCATAGCCTAGAAACATATTTTATCATAGTAACTCCAAGAAGTGTCAAAATCACACCAAATAAATAACAAAATAAAGCCATTGAAGCCTGGTCTGATAGCAGAGATGTTCTTTCCCTTTATAAGAGAGAAAAGGACTTCAGTCTCTCATCAGCTCAACATCAAACACCACCAAATTCCTCTGTGCAGATGGATCACCATGATGGAAGGTGCCCACAGCTGTTCTGACAGTCCTTATTTTCTCAGAAGACAGAAATACAGAAGCTCTGACCTACATAACAAACTATTTCCCCAAATTTCCCCCACTGGTACTTTCCTTTGGTGTCTTCTATCATGCCTCCATCACTCCAGGAGGAGGCTCTCAGTCAAAAGGACGGGCACAGTGTGTACAATCCAGAATCAGGAATACAATTACTGTTCAAAATAGCAACATTGCCCTTGAAATCAGTTGCTACTGAATTAATGACCAGATTGTTAGAGTGTTACCTCAACTTTGCCTTAGGCTGCTAATTAGCAAACAAGTCATTAATTCACTGGTAACAAGTGGTTTCTCAGGCATTATTGCTCCTGACATCTTTAATTCACCACTCTTTTTGGAAAGCTGCCCCAGACAACTTTAACCTCAATCCTTTACAAGTCAACCCCACGCCACTGCCACCAGCACACTATACAACACACCCACTGAAGACAGGCAGAAAAACACAATGGGAATAGGTTAAACTGGGTCATTAATTAATATTCATGACACCTTGCTCAACTCAAGCCAAGGGGAGAGGGAGTCCAAAGGCACAAGCAGTTCTGGATTTTGGTGTGGATCTGTCATGACACATAAATACACAATAAAATACCATGAAAACTGGAGAAACTTTACTTCCACCATGGTACACATTGGAATATGCAATTCCCAACCTGAGGGCAGAGATCTGCTTTTATTTTCACTGCGTTCTCCATGATAAAGAGCTCTGAGTTGAAATATTTCATGTTCTCTGATGCACAAAGTATGTCTGAGGTTTGTTTTAACAGCTGCACAAATACCCATGCTTTTGAAAACAATCTGAATTTGGCCTGCCAACAAACCCTGATCTAAGGGCTTTATAAAAGCGACATTACTACAGAAAACAAGTACTTTCCATGTAAAAATCAATAGCAAGAGAAACACCCCTAACAGACTACATAGAGTCTTTGGCACCCTTTCCTTTGCTATTCCAGTCTTTACTATTCAGGTCTTATTTTAGAAATGCTCAAGTTCCACCAACATACCGTTGAAGAAATGCTCCTGCAGTTTTGAAGAGACACCAGTTTTTCAGCACTAACAGAACTGCAATCTCAGTTCATTGGACTCATTTACTAGTCATCTCTCATCACGCATGAGAGGAAAGACAATACTGTGAACATTATATTAGAACATCATTTTACTAACTGGGCAGAACGAAAATCTTATTTAGAAGCAGCATCTCAGTAATCCCCAAGAACTGAACTTCAGAAAGAAGACTCAAAAGCTTGGATAAAGTATACCATCTAATAAACTTTCAAAATTTAAAATTTGTTTCAAAAAAAGAATAATCCTGTCCAACTGGAACATTTACCCAAATTCACTGCACTTCTATTGCCACATACCATATTCCTAAATCAGTAGGGGAATACACCTTGATAGGAAATCAATACACCGGTACAAGCAGTTGCTTAACAACAGGCCTTCCAGAATTCACTAGGAAAATGTTTACATGCTAAGGTAATGAGTGAAAAACTTTGTGAAGCAGAACTGAAAATGACCAGAAACTTTTTCTTTCCGTAAAATACACACCATGTAAAACACACCATATACTTTTACCCTCCTTTGAAATAACTTCGAGGAAACTCATGCATTATAATCTCTTGCAGCAATATTCCAATTTCCTAGTAAGAGCAGCTTTATGGAAGTGAGAAACAGCAAAGCTTTGACTAATAACCCATCTCTTTATTCAAAGATTATGAAACAGACTCAGTGCAGACAGAAAAAGGAACTAACACAAACGAAGCACTGAGGGAAGAACAGGACTGGGATGGAGCCAAATCATTTTGGTGAAGGTAACATCATTGCAGGGTGCAAAATCACTGTGTTGAGATAAGGCTGTGGATGAGCCTTCAGCAATCATCACTCTCTTATTCCCAAAAACCCTTAAATCCCTATTGCAGAGGCTCTTAATTTCAACACTAAGTTAATCATTAATCTAATGACAGGAGAAATCCTAAAGCAATTTTGTTTGAAAACTATGATGTCTTTACCCTTCTCCTTGGGCTTCACAACTGCCCATATAATAACTATTTCAGAGCCTGACTCCTGGGCACAGTCCTTCATTGAAATACCCCAGGGCTCATGGTAGATTTCAAGATTAACAAACTCAAGTAATTATTTCACAAACTTTCCAGATCTGCATAAATAACCAAACAAAAAATTTAAAAAGTTAGTTTCACTAGGTTCTAGTTAGTGTTGCCATTCCAATTAAGGGGCCATCAGACTCAAAATCTTGGGCAATTCAATAAAACCTTCATTTCCACGAGTACTGAAAGCAAGCCATAAATTCCCTGCTCCCAGTAGACAATCCATCCATGAACTTTCTTCCCCTACCCTCAGTGAGTCAGTGCGGTTTTCTACTTCACGTTCAGCCCAGGAGGACACTTACTACTTACTGGTTTCTCTAACGTAATCACCTTAAATACTCATGTCCATTAAGTTTAAAGATCTTAGGACCATTAAATGAAACTCTTAGATAGTAAGTCCCATATGGACTAAATCTCTTTGGCAGTTTCTCCATTGGAAAACTGCCTCGGATTTAAGGCTGATCTCCATCAGGATAAGATGCTGACATTCTTTATGCACTCCTTGATAACAGCATAAGGCATATGCAGTCCTCTCAGCACAACATGCAAAGCAACACAGCCATCAGTAAGCAGCTTCAGAAACAGTTCTGCAAACTATATAGAGATCTCAGAGTGAAACTCACCTTCAGAACAATTTTATCTTTTAACAGCTTTCTAATCCCCTCACCCCATTCCTGCAGCTTTACCTTTCAGAGACACACCCCAACTCAGGCCAATTCTTGCATCCAAAATTAACAACTACAAAAATAAAAAAGTGGTAAGACAACCTTCACAAAGGAAATCATTTTTTTAAAAAAACCCACAACATTTTGAGGATAAATCTGGAGTGCTGCACTAAGCCATAACCTCTTTACTGAGGGCTTTTTCCTTCCCCTTAACAGATTCAGGGACAGTAATAACATTTAATCCTCAGAAGCTAATCTAAATGTAACACTCAAAAGAAGACAAAGACAACGCAACAGAAAAAAAATTTGGCCACTGCCTTTTGGGAGTGCTGCTTTATCCCTGGAGCGAGCGCATTAATAGAGCTTGGAATGAAATGCCATTTTATTCTCTGTAGCAGGGAGGGGATTAGCAAGTTGTCTTCTCTAAACCCAGTCTGAGTCATGGCTCTATGAACACTGAGAAAAGGATGTGGAATGAAGGGAAGGGCGGGGAGCACTGGCTTTTTATTTACACGCTGCTTCCTTTGTGGGTGGTTACTGATGTGCATAGTTTGCTAAACAGGGAAAGAAGGGAGAAAAAAGTTCTAAGTCCCCTGACTTTAATTTTGTTGGTTAACAAAGAGAAAAATAATAATGCACCAATTATAACAACATCATTGAGACAACACGCCTGTGGCAACTGTCCAATTCATCACAGCATGTAAGCAACAAGGGCAAGTTGCTTAAGGTGCTGAAAGCTGTGCTCAGTGGTATCCTGTTGCTAGGATCTTTCTGGGAGAAAAAAACAGGTTGGACAGAGTCCAGAACAAAGGAGAAGGAGACACTGTGGTCAGGGGAATGTGGAGACAGGAGCAGGCTGGGTTCAGGTGAAGAGATGAGGAACAAAGTCCATTGCACAAGTCAGGCCACACAGGCACCAAGCCTTGAAGTGGAAACCAAGAGCTAATGACTGTGTCAGTGATTTAATATGAAGCTCAGCACTAAACACTTCACTTCTGTTTCTGTAGAAAGGGAGATGGGAAGGTTTACCTGCCTACCTCACAGGCAGGCTGTGAAGGGTCACTGGTGGAAAGCTCGCATGATATTACTAAATCTTGCAATGCTTGACAAACAGTAAGGAGAGGAAATAGTCCTTGGAACACTTGACCACTTGTGTAGAGTTGTAAGTGTTGATAAAAGAATTACAAAAGTCATTAAATGTCAAGAAAACACTGGGGTTTTGTTTCAGATATTTCTTCTCTTTGCTTCAACATGGACTCTGAAAAACAGGGCACTCTCTGTGGAAACAGCTCCAGCCCTACTTCCCTCTTCCATCATCAGCTCTGCTAATACACAATAGCAGAAGATAACAAATACAGGGTAGACTGGTCTCACAAGGCAAAAACACCAGGTCTTCACAGTAGAACAACAGGGATAATACAAGATAGGAAAGAGACACTATGGGAAGGAGATGGACTCTCCCTGCAGAATGACAAAGTGCCACTCCTGGTTTCCTTTCCTTAAGGAGCTCTTGTGGTCCAGCACTGGAAACAGGCAGACCTGTACTTCATTCATACTTTGGCTATATTCCAGTTCACATAATTTTGTTGGAGTGTCAGTTTACTCCTGCCAACCAAACTACTAGATCTGCATAAATCAGTCTAAGCTATCTTAACACCTACTGTGCTCGTATGTCTAATACAAAAATGCAAAACAGGATGAGCAAACTATTCTTCCATTGAAATCACAGGATCTTGTAAATTATTTACCTTAAATAGGCTGTGGAAAGACTTGAATGTAGAATGTCTAAAAAGAGAACCTCACAACACTTCATGTCTTACCAATTGAGCATGGATGGCAATGTAGGAAAGAAGCTTCCCTGACCCTGTCCCAGCTTTATCATGACCCACATGTGAGGCACACGTGCTCTTTAAGAGTGTTTGTACAGCATGTTGTGCACCAAAGCAACGATCCTGAAAAAGGTCACTGCATGCTGCTGTAAGAGACACACACACTGAAGGTGATGGGGTAAAGCAATGATTCTTCCTGCATGTACAATTGTCCAAGGGCATTAACAATCCCAGATCATCCACTCCAGTGCTCAGCTCAGTGCGATCCTGGCTACTGCTGGCAATTTCTACTGTGCAGAAACAGAACGTATGATATTCACCTTCACTCTCAGTTTCACTAGTGCCACACAGTTTGTCTCTTCAAGACACCCCAAGTCCTGTTTTCTTTTCACAAAAAATTCACAATAGGGCAGGTGTCTCTTTTTGCTGCAAAGATGACAGCCCAAAGAATCTGTCCCTTTATGATGGATCAAGATCATACTGCCACCAAACAGAAGAGGATTATATAGTAAGACCAGAAGCCAGGGACTGTCAGATGATAAAGGCTCAAAGAAAAGGGAAAGAAACCCCTAAGGGACCATAAACACATTCTCTAAACCTTCGAAGAATTCCTTAGCTTTTGTGTTGGTTTCAGCCACTAACTTTTATGAGAAATTATTGCGTTTCTGAGCTTCCTACATTACCAGTCTTCATCTCCACAAGAAACAGAAGAGACCAAATGAAACCAAAACATCAGGAACCAAACTTGAATCTACTATAAAAAACCAGGTTAGTTACAGCCTGTAATAGTAAGTAAAGAACATAATCCCAGGTCTCAGTCACTTCCTTTACCAAGACAAAAAGATAAATCACCACTACACATATTCCCAGCAATTGATGACACATCTGCAGAAGCAAGTCCAAGAAAAGACTGATCAAGGACTGTCAGAACATTATGTTCTATGAATTTTTTAAATTTTATTGAAAAAGAATTTAGAATTCTACAATGGGAAACAGCATGGAAATGCAGGAAATGTGTTAGCTGCCTTGTTTTGGCTTCTTTAGCAACTTATTGCTTGACTGTCCAAACAAAAATGTGAATTTACAACAGGTTATGTGATGCTTTGGCAGCCAAACATAATTTTAAATAAAGACAGCACAATATAGTGCACATTCATCACTACTATATTATCTATTTATGCAATTAAGTATTGTACAGTCTGGATTGGACCCAACCGGACTACATATGCTGCTACTCCAGTTTACTGCATGTTGGCCAACTGTTTACCCAACTGAGATCTGAGTGCTGCTCTTCACAGTGTAATTGCTTTAGCCTCATTAATATTAAAGATTATAGAAAATATTTGTTCTTGGACAGCTGTTATATAGCTTATTGTTCCACATACACTGACAGTACTAGCAACTACAGAAACAGAATTTAATACTAAATATGCTCATGGCAAAAAGATAACATTATAGGTCCACTAATTGTGCCAAGGCCAACAAAAAAGGCCACAAAAATCACTGCAATCATTCTAAGGAAGCATTCATGATAATTACAGCTCTAGTTTGATTGAAACTTAAAGGGCTAAGATATAGACTGTTTACCATTTTCTTCCATGGACAATGAAAGCTTTCGAAGTGGTGCCATTCTTCCTAATCCCACGCACCAGCCCAATGCCGCAACGTGTAGGTTAAAGACACTGGGTCAAAGTTTAAACAGATTAGACACATTCCATTGCCATTTTGAAAACCCTACTAAATATTCCTATTTAATATTAATTTTCTAAGTCCATTTCTTCCCCTTCGTTCTTCCTTGCAAGATCTAACAACTTTATATAAACTCTGTCAAGCTTGGCACAGAAAGAGAAGATGGTAGATGACACCTCCTCAGCCCCCTCAATACATGACAGGAGGTAACTTCACACTCCATTTATGGGAATACCCAGAGGCTACACACAAAGCGTTATAAAATGCAACTGGAACTGCTGAAAAGAACAAAAATGGCTCCTCACTTTATCCACTCCTCTGCCTTGGTGGCTGCCTCCTGGTACTGCTCGGATGTCAGCTTGTAGATCTCTGCGTTCTGAAACAAAGAATAGAATGCTCAGCTCTAAAAATTAAAGGCATCTCAGATCTTATTCTGTCACAAAGCTATCTTCTATAATTAATAATGATTTCCAACAACAAACAGCATATTCAGTTCAAAGAGCACAAAAAATGCTTAAGAGTCAATTTTATTTTCAGCAACATGCAGCAAGGCCACAACACATGCTCCATTCCAAGCTTCAACTTTATGAAGGGAAAGAGGGGGGGAAAAGGTTGCTAACAACCAACCAGCAGCTTTGACTATTCCACGTAACCACAAAAACAAGGTGTTTCCAGCACAGAGTTATTTTGTGTTTGGTCATGTTTTGTTCTCTTCTTTCACTAATTGCTGTGAAGGATCTTGTAAGTTACTGACACGCAAGTACCAAAATTGGCTGCTAGCACTGGAAAATCCATTTTACATTTCAGTGCTTCTACTTACGTTACTTATTCTTAAAAAGAAAATTATGCAGCCTGTTTCCCTTTTAACAACACAGGGTGGCATATCAGGTATCAGTTATGGTGCTGCCAAACAGAGTCTTGAGTGTCTTGCTGCAGGGCTTAAGAGGTTCGCATTACATTCTCCTGAACTTGCACAGAAAGAGTTTTAGCTCACAACTGCTTGGTCGCTGAACAAGGAGGATGAATTCCTCCTCTCGGCTGCACTTAGGAGCCTCCCAAGCATGAACAGCAGGAGGGAATGGCTGCACACCCCCAGCGACTGCACTACAAGGTCTTGTGTCACTAAACCACTGATAAAGCTGCTTTAGGCAAAGTCTCTGGACTCCATAGGCAATTGCCTCACTCAAAGCTCAGCTGCAAGGCTCTCAGTCTGAAAAGGCACAAGCAGAAAATATGCAATAATCAATCAAAAAACCTGACAAAATGGTATTGAAAGCAAGGACAGCTATTCATTTAGGGCCAGTTCTAGCTGCTATCTCGTCTCTCCCCAAATTTGGTCATTTTATATAGAATACTATTCTTGCCCTTCTTCATTTATTTTCCCATAAATGCAGCTGTGGTCGTGCGCATGATGAGCCGACACATACTGTTCAGTGGCTGGAAAAAGGAAAGGACAGATATAACTCAAGTTCTATTAGTGGTTCTGCCACTTGTGCAATCTTGGGCAAGTCACCATTTTCCATCTGCAAGTGAGGGATAACAGCTGCCTGTATCTCTGAAGTTGTGTGAAGCTCAGCTAATTGGAAGGTTTATACAGGTTTTCAGAGCTTGGGCTTCAAGGTGCTATATTTAAGCACTTTATCTCTGGTGCCTGAATTTATGTCACATCCCAAAAAATCCACAGAACAGATTTCGCTTTTCCAAACTTTGACCTAGGAGACAAATTTAAACTGAGAAATCATGGAGGACTAACCACTTCAAAATGCATTTTCCAGTAAATTATCATTAATGTTTTTGTTTACTTGCTTGTTACATAATGGTCAAACTTCTATGCTATTAAACCCATTTTTCTCTTTCCTATACTGGAAAGTTCAGCTTTTAATGGTGCCTTTTTCTCTGGCCTGTAAACAGACCTCACAACTTTCAGCTCCCTGCTGTTACTTATTCACACATGAAACCACAAGACCTGTGCTTCATTAATTAAATTTGCCATTAAAAATTAAATAATGTGAATAAGTAGATGTAAGCGTTATCTCCACTGGGCTTCATAGGTCTCACCGTTTCTCCAATTACTACCCAAGCAATTTTCATATTTCATACTGTCTGATTTCTCAAAGGGACTGGATCTGAGAGATCAAAATGAGAGAAACTAGGAAAAAGAGAAAGCAAGGCAGCAAAATTAAACATTTTTCAGGCAATAGGAAGTAGCCCCGTCAGATACTATTAGCCTGCAGCACTCTGCAGTGAAACAGCAGCAGGAGAGGAAAACAGGAACAAATATGTTGTACGTGAGACCCAGCATGAGGTTGTGTTTAACCCATCTAAAGAAAGGAAAAATAGCCAACAGAATCATTTGCTGGTCGTACTGTCGATTAAAGTGGTTGTGGCACAACCTTGCCTAGTTTATTAGAGAGAGTTCAACTGCCCAGCACTCCAGTCAGGCTCATCTTCAACAACATCAACTACAAACACTGGATCCTAAAGCTGCTAAAAGCAGGAAAGTGAGAGCCTGAATGGACAGGCAAGAATCTCAGTGAGGGAAAGGAGGAAAGACCTGGCCTCAAAGCAACCACAAAGCACATGGCACCATGCACAGATTGAGGGGGGGTACCGAGGACCTTCAACCTGAAGATAAAGCTACTGGGGTTCAAAAAAGAAAAGGAAACCTCTTTGCACGTGGTCCAACTGGGCCTCTTGCCTTTAGGTCAGACTCCTCTGCCACCTTCTTTCCCTCCCCCCCAAATAACCCTAAAAAAAGAATGAAATAGTATTTCCAATGCTATGAATCAGCATCTTTAAATGCTTTCCCAAGTAACAAAAACAGGGAGTTGTCATTTAAATCTGAGTTCGTTCAACAAGCAAACTTATTAAACAGGTTTTCCTTGGCCTTTAGGCCCTTTCCTACCTTGGGAAAGTCACATTTCCTTTTGTCCTAAACACTAAATGAGCAATAAATGGGCTAACTGGGCAAGAGAAGGGCCTCTCAGCATAGGCACAGTCACAGCAGGTTCTGTGATTTGGGGCTTCTGCTTACAGAGGATAATTTTCCATGTATCCTCATCTTCAGGGGAAGATCTACTCATTTTCACTATTTTACCTATGGCAGGAGAGAACATTCCAGTGTTGTAGTGCTCCTACATCAATCCAGGGCTTCAGAACAAGGTTGCAGATGAGACCACCAAGCCAGGAACCACCTGAGCACTTCCCTAAACTTCAGCACAGCCTCCTCGACACAAGGGCTACTCAGCAGGATCAAGGTGTGGTATTTGCACTTGAAACAAAGTCTGAGCTGCCCATAGTCTTAGTGAAGTCCTTTATCTTCATAAAACGATATTCAGTGGCACAGCAAAAGAGAGAACATTCCACACAAAATTACAAGACATCAATGCTGCTTTTAATTTACTTTCACAATATTTGATGCTTGAGATAAAATGGCAGCTCACAAAGAAAAAGTTGAACATGAGACCTCAACTATTATTAAATAAAGCTCCTGGCAGTCTTAGTTGCAGAAATAAGTTTAAAAACATGACCAAAGGACACCATAAGGGCTCAAATAACAAAAGACACAGAAAGAATGAATGAACCACCTAAAATGTTTCACTTCTCTCAATAAAGCTGAGCCTTAGGGGAGTCAACTTCAGAACATCAGAGCTTTGTCATATGGGGAGAGAGCTCTCCAGAGAGGACAAACAAACTAAACAAAGAAATGTTAGTTTGAAAGATTTTTCCCTCCTATTAAATGATGGTTCGTAGCAAGTAATAAAAACACCAAGTTATAAAAATACATAACTAGAGCCTAAAGTGCAACAAAACCATTTGCCTTTACCCTGCTGCTTTTCTGCAACAGATTTGCTGCTATACCCTTGCTCCCCACTCTTCCCAAAACACCCTTGTGCTAAAAATTCCCTTCCAAAGGGAATCAATTTTAACTCAGAACTAAATTTGGAGTAATTTTAATTCAGCATTCCTCCTTGGCTGCAAACATGCAGAGAAACCTCAACACTCACTACTACACCCTCGCTACACTGCCCAGGCCCCTTCCAGAACATATAGCAAAGAAAGTAAGAAAACAATATAGCAGAAGACTGAGTTCTCAGGGTTATTTCAGGAGGGAAAGTAATTGAAGCATAAAGAGAAAACCCTGCCAGCTCATTCTCACATTGACATTAAACCACATTCCTTACAACTTCAGTGAAACACACGCTACTTGCAGTAACATGTAAAACAGAAAACCAAGAAACACAAGCATGAGGAACTAGAAATTAATCAGATTTTAGGTGAAATTCTTTGTGAACATCAAGCAGCAACACTAAAAACCTGACACTGGGACAAAGATTTCTCCATCAAGTTCAGTCTGGGTCAATAGATCAGAAGGTGTCTGGATTAAAAAACAACAAAACTCAACCACCATCGCCACAGCTATCTTGAGATATTTTGACACCTCGGAGCATAGAAGCTTGTCAGTGGTCACAGTGTTTAAAGATACAAAGAGGATTAACAGCTGTTGAAATGCTGCCAGCCTAGATGAATGCCAGCGATAGCTCTGATGAAACGGAGCAGGGCAGCAGAGGCCTTGACAAATGCTGCAGACGACAGCCGGGGGGATTAGATGGTACAATCTGCCTCGCACCTGACAGGCGTGTTGCTTCGATCCCCTCTCCTGACATCCGCGCTCACCAGCTTCCAGCAAACCTCCCTCTGCAAGCCCCACCGCAGTCAAAAGCGGCACGAGAGGCAGTGCTGTGAGCGGGGGAATCTGTGCTGTGCCCCACGAGGAAGAAACACCGCACGTTTGGGAAAGAATCAGAGGTTTGGAAAGCAGAGATTACTTCTCATGTATCAAATGTCAACTGGGAGACATTAAAATTTCTCCTTCCAGCTGCTTCTGAAGCCAGAAATCAGACCTCGTGCCATCCTGATAAAGCAGCACAACTGTCGTCTGCCCACACACACTTGGGGACAGGGAACATGCCCTGGATGCAGCTGCTGCCACGAGGAACAGCGGGAAGCTGCAGAGAAACACTGGTCAGTGCTGGCCTCGGGAACCACCTCTGCTCCCAGCAGTGCCCAAGGGAAGCAAAGGTACAAGCAGGTCCCCCACACCTCACCGGGTCGCCGGTTTGCACGCACTATAAATCAGGCTGTTTGTTCTCATCACTCAGAAGCCTCATGCAAATGGCTCCTAACAGATTTGAAAAATTACCCCCTCTACCTGCATCCCTCCCACAGGTACCAAGGCAGACGAGCTGAACCGATCTGTTCATTGGACTACCCTTTGGATCTGTTAAAATCAACCCACACAATCAATCACTGCTATCAACTTTGGTCCAAAACAGGGAGTTTGGGAATTTCAGAACACACTGCAAGAAAATCCCTTCACCTCCTGAGCTCACTCCTCTGGAGTTCCTGCTCAGCCCATTTGTTGGTATCCGTCAGCATTTAACTCAAAGAGATCATTCACATTCCCTCCTTCCTATCAAGTGCACATACACGTAGAAGCCAATTAACAAGAGAAACATGCACATAAAGCATACCACGAGAGCATACAAGTTAAGGGTTAAATTGCTGTTTGAAAACTCATATGCTTTTTTCCTCAGAAGGTAACAGAGGAAAGATGCAAGCAACTACAAACAGCTTGCTGATACGGAAAAAAAGATTTTTTTCAGCCAAAGCCAACTTCTAAACACAGCTCTGTTGTTTCCTGTTCATGTGTGGGTTCATCCATTCCTCCCGCTGAGACAAATAATGAAATGAGAGCATTGAATTTGTGTCATTCTATTCTTTCCTTCGGCAATAAGCCGTGAGATCATAAATTTTGGATTAAGATTCAGAAAAAGCATAAAGAGAACAGTGTCCACAGTAACAACATAGACAAGTTAAACTAGTCATGGGCAGAAGTACATTCCTCTTTGAACAGATCTTCTGATGACTGCAATATTATCCTGAAAGTAAAATATTAATTCTGTAGCATATCTAGAAAACTTCTCAAAGATAAAATCCCACAGAATACCAATCTCCACAAAGCTTGAGGGAGGCAGAGCTGGAGAGAAGGACCATGGCCGGGTTTAGCCTGCAGGTAACAAACCAGGCACAGAAAGCCCAGCCTCTAAAGCACACAGTGACTCAAACAAAGCTACACATCCCAGAACTTCGCAGAGCCAGGTTCCACACCATGGTACTCTACCTGGGTGAAAATGAGTTTACAGACCCGGATGAGAATACCCACACCAGAGCCAGACTGCCTCTACAAAGGTACCGTGGGAAGAGTCCAATTAAAACAGGTACCCCACAGCAACATGGTGTTAGGGACTTCTCCCAAAAGCTTCAAGTGTCTCACTGGAAACATGCAGAAAAGCTTTGTGTTCTCTTCAAGTCGGAAAGATAGCCAGCAAAAAAGAAATTACTACTACAGAGGAGTTTAAAAGGGGAAGAAAGAGAAAAAAGGAAAAGCAGAAAGAAACACAGCATTTATATGAGGTTGCTTTAAAGCATGCCATTCTGAAAGACTACAAATAAAGCATTAGTAATTCTTTAAACACAAACTCTGGAAAGTAAAAGCACCTTCAAAGAGAAAGGCCATAAAATGCCAGCAGGCAATTTGGGCTTTCTGACAAGGACAGCAACAGCATCGTGAAAGGCCCAGATTAATGCCAAAACTGTTGCAGGAGAGTATTGCCCCGCTCTTCTCCTAGCTGGAAATTTAACATAGGAGCGAGAAGTCTAAGGCGAGAAAATCACAGTAAATGCCCGAATCAATTAATACCTGACAAGTGCTGGTAAACAGGCTTCCCAGGCATTGATTAAACATCAAGCGTTTTCAGCATCTGCTTTAGAGAAGTCCCACACCTGGCTGACCTGCACAGATAACATGGTGCCTATGGCATGAAGAGCACAGCACCACCTTCTAAACCCCCGTGCCCACGCTGGGCAGCTGCACAACTAGCCCTGCAGTGATACCTGGGTCCTACCAGCAGATCGACCACACAACCAGGATGAACTCAGATCATAGGCTGCTGCCTCTAACAGCTGGGCATTGCCCAAGAGAGAGAGACAGAAGCACAGAATCAATGATAAGGGAAGGCGAGAACAGAGAAAGAAGGAAATTGCCAGAATATCAAGAGTGCTAAGGAACGCAGCTGAAAGTTTCACTCATGGGATGACCAGCACTTCCAAGGGGAAGAAAGGAGAGCAAAAAAACCCACCAAACAAAATTGGCAGCCATCAAGCACTTGTCATACATTAAAAAAGATACTAAGTACATTCCCCTGTCAGGCCTGTCATAGCATCTTATTTTGGGAAAAGAGGAACATTATAGCTAAGGTTTGATGCCGTCATGCCAAAGCTGGTATTTGACAGAGCCTCCAACAAAACTCCCACCACCTCGGACAGGCATGCTGTAGCTAAAACCCGGCTTTCTCTGCTCAGAATATCCCTGAGTCCCATTTATAAACTGCAGCAGCTGGCCCAGTTAACAGTTCCTGTCCCAATTAAAAACAAAAAAAAAAAAACCACACACAAAAAAACCACCAAACAAAACCCCACACAACGAAAAAACCCCCAACCAAAACCCACTAAGTTACATTCATGACCCCATCCTTTTATACAACACATAGCTAAGGAAGGCAATATACTGGATTCCCAGAGGAAGGCAGAATAGGAGGGACCCAAAGCAGCAGCATGTGCAAGAGGACTGGAAAACACTGAAGAAAATGCATCATATCCATACACTTGCATGGGTAAAGGAACTGCAAGGAGGAGAGTCACTGCAGGAAACAAACAAGAAAAACACTGAAAAACAGAAGTAAGCCAAAGCCTGGAAGTCCCACCCCCTCCCAGGGTTTTTCCTCTACCCCCCTACTACAATTTATTCTCCATGTGCAGTTCCCAGTAAGTCAAGCTTTGTGAAATAACCTCGACATGTGCAGGGCTGAGAACCAGCCAACAAGCAATGATGAGATGTCCCTGGAATGATTAAGGAAAACGCAGACATCTCTCAGGTTACAAGGAAGCCTGTTGTACTCTCCCCTTGGTGCATATGCAATGCTGCAAGCACTGTTCTGAAACCTCTGATATTCAAAGGCTCATTTGGTTGACAAGGAGCCTGTGGATTCGTGGACAGATTGTCACACAAACTGTCAGGTTTTTAGAGAGACTATCAGACCTTTCTTTGCCTACGTTATGGAGCACATCAAAGACACAGAAGATGAACCAGACGCAGACTGCACAGATCTGACAGAATGGTGGGTGTACATATTCAGAATACTGTACTGCTGGGGGGGGGGGGCTTAATGTGAATAATCAGGGGCTGAAAGTTCCAGAAATGTGACAGTTTTTGGCAGCGATTCCCATCTTTGCATTTATTTATCGAAGGGAGAAAAACTGCCATACTAGAGGCAAACTTGGGAGAGGAAGAAAAATTGTATCAGCAGCAATTTATTTTGCCACCATACTTTTTCTTTATTATTATTACTCCCAGAGCATTTTCTGAAGATATTTGTATTTTCAGTCAAGGTTCTCTCACTATGCTTGCAGGCTCTCTTCTCATTTTATCCTGTAGGAGAAGTTGGTTTAATGATTACAGCCAAAGAGGCCGCTAGGACTTCACAGGTCACTGTACATGGTTAATGACACAGACAAATCCGTACTTTCAGAAGTGCCTGCTGGCTCATGGCTCTGTCTGGAGATGCTCAGGAGCTCATTATTCAAAACTTCAAGCTCAAGTTACGGGTAATCAGCACATCTGAACAAATACACCATACCCGGACAACCAAAAAGCGAAGAGACAAAAGCTATTATAGAAAATACTAACCTTAAGCATTAAGGTCTCACTTTTAAAATGGGAACAATGTTCACTTACCTTCCAGTGAGCTAGAAACCTTAGTTAATGAATACCTGGAAAAAGTTCCCAGCTCCACAGCTGAAAAATAGCATTACAAAGGATAACTTTATGTCTTTCCTCTTTATTAGTAATAGTTGGACAAACATTATAAAATAATGGTATATTTATTTTACATCTAGCAAAAAAAAAGTTATTGGGCTATTTCTACCCAGAAGTATTGATTATTACCTAAAAAGGAAAATAAAATGTAAAATGAAACACTGATAACAAGAAAACGGATTAAACACAGATTCCTTTGGCCTGCCTTTACAATACTGGTGTCACACAACCTCCAGTTCTCCCTGCAAGGCATCAGTTATTCCCCAGAAAGGAACACTATCTTTCTATATTTATTTTGCTATTTAAAAGATTGAAATCCTCCACACAGTAAACAGAAAATAAATACAATGTTTATCTTAAAATAAAAAACCAAGGAGGACAAAAGAGAAAGGATGATAAAAGGGATAAGAAAGAAATCAGAAAATATTTGTAAACAATTTCCTTTCCATCATTGGACAGTCTCCTTCTCTCTCCTTTTAGTGATCTCCTTATTCACATTTTTTAACAGAGCTGTTTTGCCTCCTCTGAAGAGGACAACGCATTGAAGAGACATCTCTGTAGATGAGAGCTTGTGGAGTCTCTAAGAGAAGCCCAGAAGGACCACAGAGAGACAATCAGGTGGAGAGCGGCATTTTCTCAGCGGGGGTATTGAGCTGTAAATATTAACATGAATATCAGATGCCCAAAGAGAGCAGGGGCAGCCACACAACTGTTTCTTTGCCATCATCTGTCAAAGACCACTGCTTTGGTCACAATCCTGGGCCATGATGTCACCTGTGACCTGCAATAGCTTTTGGTCACCACCAGCTTCGTATCGTATTTTCTTTAGAGAAATCAGGCAGAGGAAAGGGAAAAAGGCATGTCTCACTTTTAGCCCATTAAAGAATAATAGGAATAATTACTTATTAACATTAAACCTGAAAAATCTCAATGTCTTGCTGCCAAGGCTCCTCAAGAACATAAATGGAAGAATGTCGCATGGTGCAACATATACCCTCAGATACAAGCCAAATCTACTCTCAGAATTTAAATTCTGAACACAGCCTCTGACAGTAAGGAGTACTACATGCAAGCAACAAGAGAAATTGACCTTAGCACTAAATGCAGAAGGAATAAAAGTAGGCTTAAAGTTCCCGAAGAAACACTTTGGTAGGAGCATCCGAATTATCTAGGGTTTGTTACTGTAGCTGCTACACTCTGTAAGAAAAAGAGGCTTGGGAAACAGTGTTATAAGTGGCTTTTTCAGGCTCGGGAAAACAGTATCACTATTTCATTTATATCAGCTGGATAAAGATCCAAAAAAAAATCCCAGCTCTTCACCTGGGGACAGCTTGAGCTCAAACAGAACACAAAGAAGGGACAGAACTATGCTTTTGTTGGGAAGGGAATAAAACCAACACCACAAACACCGCAGACCTGGAGCCAATTCCTCTCTCCACGAAACAAATGAACAAAAAGACTTAAAACCCAGCCCTGCCCTGTTTTCAGCCAGAAAGGACAAATGCTGTGTTCCTCAAATCAACAGCTAGGACACTGTTATAGGGGACTTTTTTTGTTCTTCCTGCACCAATCCCTTGCCTCCAACAGGAGGAAGAGTTATCTCAGTGCCACATGGATGAGGGATTAGCCATCAGGCAGTAATGGCTTTTTGCTGCTGCGAACGGAAGCTGCATCTCAAAAAATAACCTAGGAGAAAGGTCTCACATACTACATTTAATTCCCTAAAAGCCAAAGGGAATTTTGTGGTAAATATAACTGTTATGAAAAATTAAGTCAAAAAAATGCATATTCTTGCCCAGACAGGCACGCAACAACAGCATTTTTACATGCCTATATGAGTCATCTTCCCTGATCAAGAACCACAGTCCAGCCAGTTCAAAGTTTGCTGCATGTCAGGGCAAATTAGATGATCTCTTTATAGCACCCAGTACATCATGAGACATCTCTAGGGGAAAAAAGTTCCACAACCTAGGCACAGCTCAGTTGACCCAGCCGTGCAAGCTCATTCCAACCTTGCAGCTTGAAATTATGTAAGAAAAAATTGGCTTCTGTTCAGAAGAATGGGGAAGGAAAAGGAAGCAGAAGGAATTAAGCCTTTTTTCTTATTAAAAGTCTTGAAATGCAATCATTGGGAAGCAAAAGAAAAGCTAGCTCTTGTCATAAAATAACTTAGTTATTACAACTCTCCTCAAACCAGAAGCTTTGAGTTTTATCTCAGCTCCCGCCTTTTCTCTTCCCCTCTCTTGCTCCTCTGTGGCCTCTTGGAGACAGGCCCAGATTCAGTGGCCTCTCATCGTTTCCTGCCTCTGTGGCTGTTCCTTGCTGTCACTGCCCTCTGTGCAGAGCAGCGTCTTTTATCTGATGGCCACTCCACTGGTCAACACCAGCAGGGCAATCTTCTCTCCACTTTTGTCAGGGTTCAACTCCCAGACACTTCTAGTTCATTTGAGATGTACAGTTACTAATTTTGCTCAACACAAGATTCAGTCATTGTTTCATATTTTTCCTACAATGGGGTTGGAATGCAAATGGGTGAGCTAGGAAACATTCATTTGAGTCAAGGTGTTTAATGGTAAACTGCAACTGGGATCATTCTTGGTGCAGCAGAAAGCATGGGCAAACCACCACCTAACCCCAATAACAAACAAAACTCCACCCCTCATCATCCTGGGATCAGGAGATTCTGTGACAGGCAAAGCAAATACCATTTGCAGTGGCTGAAGACCTCACAGCAAGCCTGATGGTACACATCTATTTAAAAACATTAAACATGTTATTTACAAGCTACTTCTGAGTCACCCTGGTCTCTTGGGAACGTGCATTATATGTTCAAGAAATTGGAGTAGCTCTTTTATTTATGTTTCTTTAAAATGACTGGCAGATGGGGAAAAACCTTTGGAGAAGTGGCCCCAGGCTGTCATGAAACATGTATTTAACACACCCACAGTAAACTACTAAACACACTTCAGAAGGTACAGCCGCTGTAAATACGGAGTAGTTCCTTTTTAAAGTTTGATCTCTGGACTACTTAATTCAGCACAAATTTGAGATGTTCTGTGGAGTCTGCCCAATATACAGAGTAATTATTAGCCATATTTTCCATTAACATGATGACAGTATATTCTGTAAGGGCAGAGACATAATTTTAAGGACCTTTTCAAAACAAGCCCAGGCACTGCCTTTATTTTTAAGTCATAATAGTAATGCCTTTTTCCTGACACATGTGGAAGGACCAGTGTGGGCTGAAGCAGAAATCTCAGATTCCCCAAAGTCAGGCTCTTACACAAGTGGATTCTGCACACACAGGGAAGTTTTGTCTACCTGACACAATTTCCAAGGCTAAGTCTAAATCTGGAATATCCCAAGAGAAGCACAAGCTTCAATCATCCAAATCCCAGCAGACGCACAGACTCCAGCCTAAGGTCTGGAACATATTTAATCAATTCACTGTGCTAACTCTCTGCAGTTTCATAAAATAGCCAATACTGCAATAACAGGGCCAGAAATTAATTGTACACTGGTTGGTGAATCACATGAAAATAACAGGCAGCACTGGTATTTATTGCAGAAGGGTGATGTAGTTACTGTTGAAGTGCAACTGCACCCCAGTAAAAACAGGTGAGAGTGTGTGTGCACACATGACCACATTGTGTGCGTGTATGTGCATGTGAGCGCTGCTTCCCATTAGGAAAGCTGGACTGGTTTTATTGGTGCTTTCTAAATATATATATGCACGTATTTATAGGTACCAATTCTGCTTATAAACAAGCATGTAAACAGCACAAAGAGGGAGAAAACAAATTTAAACTATTAATAAGCAGTAAGAAAATGAATGAAAGGCAAAAGCGGTTGAATAAAAAATGGCAAGGGAAGGTATCAGAAATATCAGATAATGAAGATAGCTCTCATATGTGAGACAAAAGCACCTCGTCTTGCTCTTTTTGGACTAAACTTGACAAACGCTCCAGTGTTCAGTTCTAACAAAGAGAAAAGATCGCATTCTAGGTCTTTTTGTTCTGCCTTTAACAAGTCTTCATAGTGATACACTGATGAGACCAGATACCAGATTGTTATCTAAATTCAGCTGCTAAATTCAGTGTTAAGACACTAAGTTCAAACCACACATTGCCACATTTATTTCACAAGTCGAGCCTGAGGATGGATTCCTCCAAGATGAAGCAGCCCATAAGCATCATTCTCTTCCTCTGCAAAGGTACTCTAAATGCCAGGGAAACAAAATCACCGTAAGGCTCTGACAGTTCACCCTTCGGCACAGAGACCGCAAACGCGTCCCTGCACTAATCGAGCAGACTGAAGAGGAAGCAAACACTTAACTGCTGTTTGCATAGAGGCGGCTTGTAATTTGATGTAATGTACTGTACATCAGTCAACACATATTGAAGGGAGAACATACACACTGCAGAGAAGGCAGAGAGGCAGTGCTGATATCTAACCCATTTTAGTTACCCTATTATAGATGTTCTTTGAGTTCATAAAATTACCAATCAATTTATCTGATCTCTAAAAGCTGCTGTGCTGAGGTGTATTAACTACTAAACTTCACATGCTTTCAGCAAAAAAGTCATTAAATGGCTGAATTGAGCACAGGAAGTCAGTTTGTGTGTTGGCCAAAGGCAACACAGGAAGGAACCTCCCCTGCAGAAGGGAGAGGGCAGAGGAGCATTAGCCTTCTCTAGACGCTGTTCAGCCCTAACAGACACCGGCAGAAAGCGGAAATCAGGGATGCTGTCCTCCCTCCTCTGCCCCCAGCATGATACTTAATGTCTGAGGATAACTGAAAAGAGGAAGATGGGAGGTTGAAACCAGTTCAGATGACAATTTCAGGTTCATTTCCTTTTCATTTTGTTCCTATTCACAAATTTAACACATACACAGGACAGGACCTTCTGTTCCCTAAATATCAAAGGCTGTGTCCTGAGAGACTGACAGAGCCACTGCCACCTGAAAGGCAGTGTCCACACAGTCCCAGACAGGCTGCCTGAGCAACCAGGAAGTGATCTGAATGATTAGGATGGATCTTATCAGACTATTTCAGAAAACGACACTGGGGATTATTCTTCTTGTGTTCAGGAGATTAAATCAACAGTTTGATGAACTGGGTGTTTTGCTGTACTGCTTCAACAGCCTGAAAGGAAAACTGATTTTCTGAATCATAGCTGTTGGAGGTTTACAGAAAGCACTGGTGAGTTTGTGAGAGGAAGGGTTTGCAGAAGGGGCAGGGGATGAGAACTGAAAAAAATTAGATAAGAAAAAAACATTGAAAATGTCAAGAATGTTGTACGGTTCAATTACAGAGATGGGGACAAGAAATCCTTCTGAAAGGAAAACATTTTTTTTTAGTCCAGAACTTTGTTTCACACTAGTTCCTCTAAGTACCCACAGCACTGGCTAGAGCAATAAGCTGGTGGCTGGCAAGACAGTGACTGGAGGCAAACAAAGCAGCCCTTACACACACAGCAATTCCTCACACACAGCCCCAAGACATTACAGGTCATTTTATCGAGAAAGCAAATGGTGCCAGTGACACCTGCCACGATGTACTAACTCATTTAGAAAGGGGTACTGAATCTTTAACTCCCACTGAGAGGGCAAAGGGTTCGATAGAAGGTAACACCTCAACAGGACTTGCTTTTTCAAAGGTAGGTGGGTGCTCCCTATGTCTCATGGACAAGCCTGGGATCCCAGCTCAAGGAAGCGATTCCTCATTCCCTTCAACAGAAATCTCCTGTCACCTTTGCCAGGTGACATCACTTCATGCAGCTCCACAGAGTCTGCTTTAAATTGACAGTGAAGTCCCAATATGAACATATTGTTCTGGAAGGCTTCTTTTTGTTTTTTTTCCAGGCTTCTATCACTTTTTTCTGTGGAAATTTTGTTGAGACAAGTTACTAGTCAAAAAACATAGAAATGACAGTGGACTTGCATGTAGTGGTGACCTTGGTGCACAAGAAGTAGGAGACAGCTCCAAGAAGATGAAACAAGGCCAATAAGAATAACAAACAAAAGTTTGCCTCCCATTCTTTGCACATCCTAAATGCTTTACAAACATGAATTAAATGATAAGTACAAGGGAAAAAAGAGATTAAATTAAACCAACCAAACAAGGTGAATGCCACACACAAAATTACAAGATTTGTGAAGCTAAGCAGAGAAAAAGGTGCAGTCAACCTTATTAACAAAAAAGGTATGTATTCAATACATTCCTTTCCCGCTTGCACAAATACTCTACAGCTTATGAATACCTCTTGTGCTACTTACTGCTCTGAAAAACTACAAGCAGAAAAACATTGCATATTAATGCACCCACTGCTCACAGTATTCCACAGCCGCCTAATAAAAGATAACGTGGGAGCCAGAGCTTAGGAAAATCCAAACAAAGAAGAGGCATCATCTATAGCAAGGAGTTTCACTTCATCTTCCGAGATTACCTTCAGCCTTTCTCTGCTTTTTTACATTACTACAAAGAGCTGCCCCTGTTTTAGCTGTACTGGAGCACCGCCCTTAGCTTTTATCAGGTTAAACCCAGCAAGAGGGCAAATACCAAAAAGAGTCAAAAATATTTACTTGGGAGAAAGTATATAACTAATATGCTAAGTGAAATCTCCTGGCATCTGAAGGGTTCCAGGAGAGACTGTTTTTCACTTATCATACTTTTCAAAAGATGTTTCTACCACTTGGAGAAAGCAGGACAAAGCACACACATAATCCTTAATAAAAATTCCAGTTCTGAGCAGTACATATGTTAACTATCTACAATAAGCTTCCTCCATCTCCCTCCCTGCTTCTCAGTAACAAATAAATGCCTGAAAGAACATCAGCTTAACCTGCTCAAATCACGTGTTTCTAAGGTTTTCCTTACAGATTATTAGGTCTGTCATCCTTTCTACCCAGAGAAACACTACCGTACAAAACTTCCTTCAAAACAGTTGTGAGAAGACCCAGATTTTGTGAAACAACTCAAATTACATGGACGAGGTGTAAAATTACTCCAACAAGCCAGAGTTAGAAGTTTAACCACTTATAGCAAATTACCCAGGTCTCATTACTGGATTACTTATTGGAGATTAGACAGTCATACTGGAAACACAGGTGTGGAATGGAACGTGTATCACCAGTTCCAAACCCTGCAATTACACAGTCATATAAGAAGCAGGCAGTTCAAAGGAGCTGTTCCCTCTAATTTTTCTGATTACCAAAGTATTTCAGGCACTTCAAAACGAAAACATAGAAATGACCCAAGGGACTGAAACACACAACTACAACAAGCCATCAGAGTTAAACTGAGGAAGACCAAGGGCATTACTGGTGCAATGATCCTCCACAAGGAATTTGTTCAATAAAATTTGATTATTAAAAAAGTCAAAAAGCAGGCACTGCACTGCAGGCAGAACAAAGCCTACCATCCCTTCCCATACACAATCACTGACAAACTGAAAGGTGCAGTGGGAAGAATACTCCCAACAACTAATCCCAACACTGGTTTTATCCCAGTACAGCTATTTCATGCCTTCAAGTCTGCACTCAAAACAGCTGAATGCTGCCAGTAGCTGCAGTGCATGGCATTCGCTCAACACAAGTCAGAAGTGCAAATCAAGCGTCAGGCACTACAAAGAAACAGAGAACCAAACAGCATTTCTGACACAATTGCCACATATGCTTATGGACTCCCTGCATCCCAAGCGCTGTGCACACAGTCCTGGTTCACACCTCTCAGAGAGGATTAAACACATGTGGAAAAGTTCCAAAGCCGACCAGCCAGGATGATCAAAGTATGTGGGGCAAGTACCCCATAACCTTGCTCTGATCACAGGGTCACAGAAAGGATGAGATCAGAAGGGATCACAGTGGGACATCTGGTCCCACCTCCCTACTCATGCAGGGTCATCCTAGAGCACATAGTGTAGGATTGTGTCCAGACTGTTCTGGAATATCTCCAGTGAGGGAAACTCCACAACCTCTCTGGGGAATCCAGTGATCTTAAAGTTATCCCTGGACATTCACATGCATTCACAGTCAGGACTAGCATATTGAACTCAATGGATCTTCAGTGTGACGCAGGATTCATTGTCTCACTTCTTCCACTGCTTTAGTAGAAGATGAAAGGAAAATCCCAAAAGCTGAAACACTGAAATTACTTTTTCATACATGCTTTTTCCTGTGAAAATTTTAATAAGGCTGTCTGGAGAAACTAAGTTTCTCAAGATCTATTTGAAATAAGGGAGACCCATAGTTCATCTCATGCAAAACTAAAGGCAAAGCCTTTTTAGCATTTTTATAGCTTTACTGTTTCACAACACTTTGCCCTCCCATTATAAGCTATTCCATCACATAGATGAAATAACTGAGATAGATGGACTAAATAATTGTTTCAAACTCCCAAAAGAGAAATGGCTATTAGAAAATGAGCAGGTTTTTCCTTCCAATTCTGTGCTCTGTCCAGTAGATTACAGTACTCTTTCAGAGATTACAAAATAAAAGGATAATGTATTCACACAATCTGCTGCATTCAAAGGAACTACTGAGTTCAATTCTGGTCAATACATCTCAAAGACAGAGCTGTAAGGGGGAAAGTGCCAAAAGACAAACAAGTAGAATGAGAAACCTGGAAAAAAATCATTCACACAAGCAGAGGCTGAAAAGGTAAGGACTGCTCAGTTTAATAGGAAGGTAAAAGGGGGAACAAAAGACAGTGAATAATTAAGAGATTTCTTTTATCTCTTTCACATAAAGGATATTAAATGAGGAAAAAAGTATTTGCAACTGGTAACAGAGAATTTATGGAGTATATAGGTTAACCTGTGGCACACACTGCCACATGATGTTGGAGGCACAGAGCTGAACAGGGCTTCAGGAACAATGTCTGAGACACGCAGAAGAATGGATGGCACTAATCCAAGTTTCAGAGAATAAAAACACTGAATGAAAATAAAACTCTTGAGCAGGGCTTGTGTCAGCCTCTAACTGACAACAGTTAGGAAGACTTTCCTCAAAGCCACTCTCCAAAAGTTTTCTCTGCGGTTTTGTTCTGGTGAGGGTTTTATTTTGTTTCTTCCTTCAAAGCCTTTGCAAACTGACCACTGTCAGAAGAAACAGGGCAGTCTCCGTGTTTGATTCACTGCAGCAGCTCTTATGTTGTAAGGAGTGGGTAACACAATTACTCTTTGCATCCTACTGGGAAGGTACTTGGTTTCTAACATCAATAGTTCAAAACATCTTTCAAAAACAAATCTCTAAGTCTCCTACTGTTGAATTCAGTTATCATGCAGAAGTGGGGACAACGCCAATGTGGACACAGCAGGGGACAAGAAAGGGGAATTCCTCACAGCCTGATCCTTAAAAGGAGAAATTTCAGTTTGCTTACTCCACACTGACCCATCACATTCATTCACCCACAGCCAACGTCTCCGAACTACCAGTGACCACGTTCCAAGTGACCATCTCCCTCTTAAAACAGCAGGGAAAGCAAACTTCTATTTCAGAGCTCTTCCCCACCTCATCCCCTTACTGATAGCTTTTTTCTAATATAGACACACACATACAGAGATATATAAAAACATATCTAAGCCTGAGTTGTAAAGCTTTAGCAAAGTGGAAGGAAAAATAAATAAATAAATGTCAAGGTCTGTGTGTATTCAACAAATAAAAGCAGAATTATATAAAAGCAACAGCTAATAAAAAAGATTGTTCTGTGCTGCATTTTCCATCTTTCCAGCCATTATAGGAATAAAATTATCCACAGAGAAGATCAAAAACCTTTTTCAAAACTAATACAATTAAGCTTTATTACACTGTTTCAAGTACATTTCTCTCCTCTCCCTTCTAGCCCCCACCACCTCCCACTCCAATCCAGACTAAGGGTTGGAGGCATTCTTCTGTTTTATTACCAGCAAAACAGTAGTGTTTAAGGGTCAGAAACTATCTAGTGTTTCAAGAGAGGAAAGAAAACCTGTTCTTTTTACCTGCTTGCTTTTGTACACATAACAACCAGAAGATAGTTTCTCTGCAGCTCTGCAGTTTGAATAGGACTGCGGGCATGCCATCTTACTCCCCCACAAAGATCCTGCACTAAAATATCCATTCCATTGTTTAAAAAAAGGCTATCCCTGCAGCAAGGGACATGGACTTGAAAACACAAACTACAACAAAAGACTTCAAAAAAAGGACAATGAAGCCTGGACACAAACTTGTCCCCACTCCACTGTCCATAAAGGACAGACACACGTACGGGTTTTCCCTGCAATTTCCGCTTCATGAAACCAGATCCGGAGAGGAGAATATAATAGAAGCACACAGCATGGGACCAAGAAATTGCAAAAATTCCCTTTGCGTATGAACATATGGACAACTGTGATAATTAGAACGATAGCTGCGAGATTGTTTGCAATTTCACTGAACAATCCCCATTATCTAGAAATAGAATTTAAAATCCAAATACAACACTGAGTGGTAGTTTTAATAGTTTATTTTTAATGAACTGTGCGGATTAAAAGTGTTGCAAAACTGTATCACATGAAATTGCTCATGGGCATGTTTTACCATTGATGGCTTGAAAAAAATACTGCCTGGACAATCATGCAGTAGTAGGGAATGAGAACAGGAATAGATATGCCAACAGCTTCCTATCATCTCTATAATATGCAATTTTCCCATGTTCCATACTCACCATCATGCTACATGTTGGTAGTAAAGCTGATTGATTTCTCCGCCTTTTTACAACCCACCTTTTTCATTGTTTGCATTTCTTTTTAGTCACATAACACAACTACAAGTTGAATGTATGCAATTCCCTGTCAGGAGATCTAATTGCTTCAAACTGGAGAAGATTATTCTCCACATTTATTAAAAAATAAAGACTACTTATTATTTCATTTTGCCAGGAAGTGAAGAACACATTAGTTCATAAGGAACAGCATGGCTGCTCCTGTTTTTATGGCATCAATTTTTAAAAACTCATCATGGTAAACAATTAAACAGAGAAGCAAATCCCACGTTTAGGGGAGAGATTCAAATCCCTAAATGGATTTTCAAAGGTCATTTCAGGCTTAAAAGATGCTTGACAGTGTCTCTTTAAATCATGTTCATTTCAAAGGCTTATCCAGCAAGAAGCAGGCAGTGTACCACAGCCCCATTCTTTGAACTGTGGGACTCCCCAGAGAAAAATCAATATTACAACTTTAATTCATGTATATAGCAAGATTTACGTTGGTTGTTTTGTTGTTTTTTTTTAATTTAGGAAAGTATTTTTAACAAAAGGAATAAAAAACATGGCACTTGTTTTGTTTCAATTTAGTTTTCACCTAAACCCCATGGTAAAAAAGAAAATAGAGTTTATACTAGAAATCTTTGAAAAAAAATCATCCAGTTAAAAAAAAAAAACACCTTTCTCTTTCAAATGTAAGTTGCTCAAAAGATTTGTACAGCTTTTCCATCACATCCATAAGGGGCCGGGGGGGGTGCGGGGGCAGATAAGATGCTGAGAGTCTCAGGTTTCAGCATAATCCTTCTTGGTTCTCTGCTCTTTGGATGCACACAGACCCGTGTCAGACCCCACTAGTGTGCAGAGGCCACAAATAAAGACGATTTAGCCTTACCTTCTTCTCAATGCGGGCCAACTGCTCTTTATAGAAGGCCTCTTGTCGCTTCAACTCTGCCTCCCTGCCTTGCAGCTCCAGAGCCTGCGAAGGGCAACAAAAGAGCATTGGTAAAAGGAGAAATTAAAAATAATCCATGTGAGAATAAGGAAAGCACACGGGGTGCAGACTGGAAGGAACTTAAAAAAAATAAAAATCACTCGGGACTGGTGCATGGTATCCTTCTCAGTGGAACTACAAACCTTGAGTATTGTAGCTCATTTTGGGTTATCCCCAGAAGTTTGAAATGCTCTTATTAATATCATACTCAAATTTATAACCTTGACTTTACTACTTCTTATAAACTGAAAACCTATAATCATAGAAAGGCAACACTTTCCTATTGCCTTTTTCAGAACTCCATCTTATCCACATCTTTTCTTTTCCAGGAATAACGACAGTCATTACTCCACTATTCTTCTCCTTACCTTAAAGAAGTAAACCCAAATCCTCCACTTTATAATCTCCTGCCCCTTAGAGTGTCAAAAAGCTGCTACATATTTAATACATATTTAATTATGTATTTAATACTCCTCTACAGCAGACACACGTAGGACTACCCTGATAATTAAGTACTCTGTCCACATGCTCTCTGTGCATTTCCCATCAGCATCCTTGGAGTTCCTCTGGCTGCAGACTCAGAGGGGAGACGGGTGACAAGAGAATTTCTCTTCCATCTTCCCAAGTGTGTGATACTTCCAAAAGAACAAACTTGGTGTATAAACACACACGTCAGAATAACCTGATCATCAACTAAACAGCACTCAATTTAAAAAGTCTGTGTGGGTAGAGCAACAACTGTAGCCTTCTAGCTCTTTACAGCCAGCACCACTTCATTGCATTCCCACCCCAAAAATGAACTAGTATTAAGGAAGCACAGCATTGATGAAACTGAATCAAACTTTTAAAGCTTAAAAATAACAAGCAGCAATAGCAAGACGAATGGCATTTGTTCTTCACCCCCCATCACACCCCACAATCTCTGGGGCCACCTAAGTTATCAGCAGGCAGAAGACTTTTCAAAAACAGAATAAATAGCCTGTTTAACATGGACTCAAACCCTGCCAATCCATAACATCCCAGCAGCATTGCTCTTAACTTCTAATGATGATGGTACAACCACAGAAAATGCTGGTCCAATATGATTAAGCAGCTGGGACAGAAACATCCCTGTGGGCTCAGACCTGTCATTTTACAGCCAAAAGCTATTGCTAACGAGAAAAATTACATCTGAAAGCAAGTTACTGTGCACGTCCTTCTTTCTGCTCCCCTGCTGATGGAAATATAGTGGTATAATAGGGCTTAGAAGAGATTTTAATCTAGGCAGTGAGGGTGGTTGATAAGCAAGCAAGAAAAGGGGCAGATAAAATAGGAGAGCTGTAGTGGTGGTGTGTTTGTTTTTAAAGAAATAGAAGTATTTTGGTTTCCATGTTTGTCATCCCAGACAACAGGACCAGGCACAAGCAGTACAGGTTCGTATCTATATCCTCTTGCTCTCCAAGACACTTGATTAAAAGCAGAATCTCTAATTTTCTACCTGCAAACCAGCTGAAATTGGATGGGAGGAGGGATGAGAATGAGTTGCCCCATATATGTAGCCTGACAAAAGAGACACCACAGCCACAATAGGGGCAATGATGAGTACTTTGTAAGTGCCAAAACTATTACCATTTTCTGGTAAGAGAACCATAGCTGTCCCTCTGAACCAATATCCATCTTCTCCACAGAAAAGGACTAAGCAATTTCAAGTAAAATGGAACAGAAGTAAGAAGGTCAGATGATCTGGTGGATGACCAAAGGACCCAAGATTCTCCTGTGGATTTTCTGCATAACACCCATAAAATCAGATTACTAAACAAGTGCCTTGTATTTCCTTAAGGAGAAAATAAATAAGGAAAAGAAAAAGAATAAGACAGTACTGAACCCCCTGCATAATTCAGATGGAAGGTGCTTTTCACGTAAAGAAAAGGAAAAAAAAAGGTCAAATGATGAATTCTTAGAAACTCAAGACAGCTCCTGTTTAATCTGAATAACTTAATCAGATAGTAGTGGCTATCCTGGGATAGCAGACTATTCTGGAAGCACAAAACTGATATGTGTGACAACACAGGTAGGCAAGAGGCTTCATTCTGTTTCTGGCAAGAGATGGATCATGTACCCACACATTCACTCACCTTTTCAACCTGTGAGCTTTTGCCTGACCTTTGTTCATCAAAAAATTCAGGACATTTATGTGCATGACACCTCTGGAAGGGAACACAAACCAAACACCTAATCTCTTGAGTAGGGTACAGGATGAAGACCCATGGACCCTGCAGCAGACTTCACTGGAACTGGGATGCCTACAGTGAATAAATGCCTCCACACCAATGCACCCTGCAGCAGACACACCTTCTGTTAGTCACATCCCTCGGGTCTTGCAAAATTGGTGTCCAAGAACCAAAATCAGATCTCCCAACTGCAGACTACAGTGTTAGAATTCTGTCTATTCTTCCCCCTAAGTAATTTCTCCCATTATGTTCCACTTATCCCCCACAATGTGTGATGAACCAGAGGTTGCAGAGAAAACTTCTACTTGCAACACAAACATATTTTCAATGCCTTGCTTGTTTTCAAGAGCTGCTGATGTTTCAGTACATTGAAGTATACTGAGCAATATTCCATTTGTGACAGATCTGCTTCAAAGTTGCTTTTTGTTTTCCTCTATCCCCAGCTGTTATTACTAGAAACTTTAGTATACTTATGATGGCTTTTGAAGTATGAACAGTATAGTCAGAGCATGTGTCATTTGAAATACTCACTGTTCCAAACTGGGTTAGGCAACCAGGGACATTTTGAATTAATATAGGATATTTATTAAGAGATCCTCTAGTCCTGCTGCTTATTCCCTACCTGAAGTCAGAAGCCTGTGATGTCCCAGACAGAACTGGCTGCTATGGAGACGATTACAATTTCACAGGGGATTGAGATTGCAGGTGCCAAACAAAGCATCAGACACACTTTTCACAAAAAGCCCTTTAGAACTAAAGAAGGAAGGAGAAGAGAAGACACGCTTAACACACTGATTTGGAAATCAGGTATCAGAAAGCTGCATTTCCACTTCCACACTGCAGAAGTTACACTGGAGCTTGAACATACTATGCAAGAGCTGACCAAAGCCCAGAGACAACATCTAAGATGTGTAGAACACTGCAGAGTGTGATGTCCAAGAAGTATGAACAGAGAAACAAAAGAGAGAGGGAAAGAACATACTCAGCTATAAAAACACAGGAATTCACCCAAAACTTAGAAAAGTACCATGGGACATTTTTGCAATTGGCCACTGCCCTCTGTACTAAAGCACGGTATAAGATACATTCAAGAAATGGTCAAGAATCCCCTGTGATGGTGTCAGATGCTACAAGCATTGAACTCTTACAGAAGGACAGCAAAGACATAGTACTAACATGTTACTACAGACAGATATGCATGGCTTCATGGACTGGCTGGAGGATCTTTCAGATTCTTCTTCTGCTTTATCTTTACATTTTTCCACACCCCAAAGTTTTTCAGGTTATCTCAGTGCTGTTTTGAATGGTGACAAAAAGCCAGGGCACAGTCACTGCAATTTCCTGCCTCCTCCTCTGCCTTTATTTATCAAGTAACCCATTTAGAAACAAACTATGCAAGTACATTTCTAAGGCTATGCATTACATACTGGCTCAACTGAAGAATTCAAGCACTGGCCTGCTGGCTGACAGACGGGCCAAAAGAAATATTTTACAAGCCTCCTAATTGAGGTAACGTAATATTACTGGTTCATTCTCTATGAACAAAGTCAGACACTCTTAGATTTGTCCTGAACTGACACCAACATGCCACACATCAGACTGTGCAACTGAACAAGAGCTGGGCTTCACTCTAGCTACAGCCATTCCCAGATTAGCTTTGGCTTTGCCCTCCACAAAACATCACCAGATTTTTGCTACTTTTAATCACAGTCCCGCCTCATCACCTTGTTAAAAAGGAAAATTAGAAAGGAAATCTGTTGGAAAAAAAGGGCTTCTTGGCAGGGTCAGATGACACGGGAATGTGGCACCCAGGAATAAAGTGCAGCAATAGCACAGCCCACAGCTCGCTGCTACCATCAGGCTGTCTCTCTCCGTAACACTGTTGGGATTCCGGGATTTAAGGAGAGGGCATCGAGAAGACTCTACAGGAGAACAAAAAAACTCCCTCTTTCTGCAAAGGGCAACTCAAGCTAAAAGGAAAGACTCAAATCCCAACCTATAAAGAACTTTCTCAAAGGCAGATCACAGCATTTGGCAAGATTACTGCAAAAATATTTATCTTCTTGGCAAAACGCTTCCACCACTCACGGAAGAGCTAGGGAGGTGATGCCTAGGTAATCAGCCAGAAGCAGGGAAATAAGCTACAAGGATAAAGGTCCTTAAGTCTATCAAATGCCTGGCTTCTACATCATCTTGTCTTTGCTGAGAAAAATTATCAGCTTCCCCCAAAGGTACCCCAGTAACATCTCTGCAGCAGCACAGCAGAGATGTTTTGGCTGGGCACCTCAGCTTTCCCCACTTCACAACTGCAAATTCTAATACCTCATGCTTTCCCAAGTCTCTTCCAGTCCTTGTAGCAGTCCAGGTGGCAGGGGAAAAACACAAACGCTATTAAAGATCTCAAGATGAGGAGAAGGAATTGACAGCAAGTCACTAAAGAACAGAGCTAACTCCAAAATTAGCTAGCTAGCATGTTCCTGACTAAGTCTAAAGGGAATGGCAGAGCTGAAAGGGCAACACAAATAGTAAGAGGCAGTTTGTACACTTCATGCCTGAGACTAAAGCAAAACTTTACAGGGAGGCTTGTAGCAGACAAGTAACCATAGAGGAACCTTGACTCAACTTTCACTGGCACCACCAGAAATACCACCATTTCTGGGGAGCTGTCTGCAGTTGTTACTCCAAACACACAAGACCTAAAAAATCCCTGGCTTTTTGTCCTACCTTTCATTCTGTCAAAAGCAGGTGACTGGGTTTTGTTTAAGAAACTAGATGCAACTCATAGCCTTAAAAAGCAGTACTGGTGTAACCCTCATTTCCTCCTGTTTCTGCTACTCCCTTAGCCAACAACACACATCACCAGATCAAGTTTGGTTTCAGCAGCTGTAAGCTACACAAAAGGAACCAGTGAAAATCTTTATGGAGGAAATAATATGCAATTTTCTAGCTGAACACCTTTTAAAATGTAATGACAGAAAATAAAATCCTGCATCTGTGCTCAGCAATAACAATCTGTACACGCGCAGCAACAACATGACACTTGGAATAAGCAAGATCCAGACAAAAAAAAAAGAGAGCTTACCCAGGCGTCCAAATCCGCAGGCTTGGAATAAAGAGCGCAAAAGAGAAAGGAAGGGAAAGAGAAGAAAAAAGATAAATCAGTGATTCATGGAGGCCGCCTGCTGCTGTGCAATATAGCTTTTAGGATGACAAGTTTAGAAAAGTTCCTTTAAAACGACAAACATCTTATGCAATGCAGTGCTGTTCCCTGTTGGGAATTGTGCTGTTAAAACAAAAGCACATGCACCCCCAGACCCAAAGCAAAGCCCCCACAGGCTGCTGCAGAATCCCCACACACGGTTGGGAGCAAGGCAACGGCAGCTGGAAAATAGCCAGTTCCAGGGAACCACATAAGGTGCTGCACAATGACAGAGATGCCAATATCCACAACATGTAACATGGCAATGCTGGGCAGAGTCAACAGGAGGTGGTCAACAACTGTGCAGCTTCCAATTACATGCAAAGAACAAGGATCTTCTTGCAAGCCCATTTTTAAACGCACAAGCTGTCCTACATAACATGTTCTTCCATGGACAATTTCAAAGAGTGCTTCCTAACTGAAAGCCAGTTGCCTGATCAGATTTCCAATCAGATCCCCCTCCAAAGGCAACTAAATACATCTTTAGTTCACAGTCCAAACCTCTGTCAAATCCAAGCTGTCTCCACCTGCTTCTTCTTTGTCCTCAAGCCCACTTAAGTGCAGAGACAAGAAGAAAAAGCAGCCTGCAGCATTGCCTCTTCTTTACTTATTACTACTTTTTACTTTCGCAGTAACCCAGTGGCAGCAAAGCAAGTACAAGATGATAAACATTTCATGCCCATAACCTCCTTCTGAAGCCAAGGCATTTATGAGGCAGGCACAGCTCTCATTTGCTGTCAAGGGCTGCAAGCCTTCCCTGCCTCTCAGAACTACCTTCAATCAGCAGCTCAATTGCTAAGCAGGAACTTCAGAAAGGCTGACCTTTTTTATTATGATTATTTATTTGAGGGGAGTCCATAGGGCACAAGGAACTTTCCGCTTGGTCACAGTTCAGCACCAGAGGGAGCAGACGGTGGAGGGTAATATGTTTATGGGATCTGCCATCATTTTAATGGCACAGAGCAACTGCTTCAAGTAACTGAGGGGTCATGTGTCATCAGCTATGTGTGTCACCCACCCTCATCCTTTGCAACAGCTCAGAGGGCTGGAATTCATCTACAGTTCAGCTGGGGGAAACCAATTTCCCCCTTTCTGCAGACAGATTTGACATAGCAGCATCAAGTCAATGGCCAAATAAACCAATACACAACAGGTGTTCACTGCTAATCACTGACCAATCTTGACAAAAGCCTGATTTGAGTAACATTTTTCTTCCTGGTGACTTGTACAATCAGGACAGACGGGGCCTAGTTTTGTTTTTACATTTTAGCAACTGCAAGGCTGTCCATCCTCAGGAGATGGACAGGAGGAACACACTCTTTATGGTACCTGTTATTATTTCAGTAGGTAGGTCATGCACACCAATAACTCTTTACTGGATGTACATCTGTCATCCCTGGGTGCCCAAGCCATGAACTGACACATACCTGGTGGACAAACGCTTGCATGAGAAAGTGAACAAGGTACAAACTCAGTGATATTGCTGAGAAGAGAGCAAGGAGAAGGAACCAGGTGCCCCATAAGATACAATGCACAGTAGCAGAACTGGGGTTTCAGAGGAATTTAAATATTACTAACCACAGAGCATCTCTCCTGCAGGTACTGCCAAAGGCTTTAACTTTGTCCAATTTCAGGATGTGGGAAAAAATATTACTCCAAGAATAGACAGATACACTCCACTGAACAGAAACAGGAAAATTAAAACGTGTAGATGCAGTAGGACATATTGCTGCATTGGGAAAAATAACTACATTTGAAAAGAAGCACAGAATAAATAAAATAGAGTAATAAAATATTACTAAAACAAAAACTCTAGAGAGCCACTCATTTAAGTTTTCTTCTAAGCACGTGCCAAGATCTCTTTGCAGACCTGCATTTACCAGCTCTGTTAACAAAAGACACAGCTTGTCCACTACTAATTTTCAAGTTTAAGCAACCTGCTTAAGAAATGAGCAATATCTGCTTTCCTCACTCCCTGACCAAGTGAGCTTCACTTCCAGCTCCCAAAAGGAAGCTTGTGAGTTTTACAACTCCAGCCCTGGGACACAAGTCATCTTTTAGCACCCTTGGTCAATACTTCTAAACTCTTCTGCTGAAAAAGAATCATTTCCCTGCCGGGTAACCCACTGGGTAGCAATCACAGGAAGATGAATAAATACAGGACTTAATCATTTGAGGTCAAAATCAAATCAAGATATTCCTTTTAACTGTATTAGAATCAAAAGGTCGTTTAATCAGGATCTCAGGCCAAACCAGCAATCCCTGCCCTAAGTATTCATAGAGTGGGGAAAGGGAAAGATGACACAGTCCACTTGGAGAAAACCCTGGCTGGATACTAGAACTACATAAGTAGTGTATCTGTGCTTCTGAAAATTTCACATTTGAGACTTGATTATTCAGGAAGGGGCTGCTTTCCTTATACATATCAAGAGTCTGACTTCCAACAGAATCAAGAATACAGCATCCAATTAGTATTTCACTCACAAGGACAATTCCCAGCATCTTTTCCCAAACCCATACACCACATCGCCCTTACACATCAAGCACACCTTCAGGTCTGTCAGACTGGGCAAATACAAAAATGGCAGTGAGCAATCAAAACATAACTCTGGGACTGGCAGGGAGGAAGGAAAGGATCAGCATGATAAAACAGCAGCCTCAGGAAGTGCCTTTGCAATCTGACAGGAACCAGCTTCCCCCTAAAGTCCATTGACTTGCCATACTCAGTAACTGTCATATAACTCATTTCACTGCAGAAGGACCAATGACTCAGGAATCCAGGCTACCAGCTTGATAGAGATCTTCTACTTAAGAACTCAACACAGTATTTTTAGGGGCACTGCCAACTTTGGGAGTGGAAGATAGAGTGGGAGATGCGAGAAATGAGGCAGCAGGTGCCCAAAACCCAACGCAGCTGTTGGCAACAACTTCTCTACTCATGTCAGTATCTGAAGAGCTTTGCAGCACATATTCTAACATCTTGATGACCAGACTTCATCACTGAATGAGCAAAGAGTCATTTCTTCTTAAAGCAATAATCCACATCTAAACTTTTCCACATTGATAGGAATTAAAGCATTTAAAGAATACACCTGGACATTCCATATTCACCCCAGATCCTTAAACTCTTCCAGTTTAGTGAAAAAGTGAAGCAGTATCAATATTAAATGTAATGAGAGTCTGAGATGTAACCAACAAGGGAGAGGAAGCAGGAAGAGACACTGAACAGCAATCAATTTTGAGGAAAGGCTGCGATGAAATTGCTCAACTCTAATGTATACAGAGTATACGCAATTCTATAAACATGAAGATGGGAATCAACCGAAAAACCCTTTTGCCCTTTTATGATTCAGGGACAACTGCACTCCTAATACTTATGGCACTGCTACAAATAGGTTTGCAATGCCGACAGTTGATGGTTTTCATTTAAAACAAAATAAAGAGAAAGCTATTTTATAAAATCCAGAGTAAACCATCTGCTTTCATTACTTGCTTTAATACTTCAGCCCATTTCCACATTCGCCTTTTCTCATCACCACTTCTATACATGCATACCTAGAGTTTTCATTTTGTAGGCTGCCAACAGACAAGGCGTTCAATGCCTATAGAAATCTTGCAGAGCGCAGGCTCTCTAGAGGTGTATGCTCAAGATGCTTATTTCTGATAGCAGGTTGAGTCAACAACTCCCTCTAAATTTTTACCTCCTTGCTTAAATTCCTACTCTGCCTGTTAAACTTAATCTCCAAGTCTCTGACCAATTTCGTGAAAAAAAAACAAAAACAAAAAAAAGAAGCCCTCAAGTGCAGGCATCATGAAATTCTGTATTAATTATGACTTTCTATCCCAGAACATATTTCAGACCCTACTGAGTCAATGAGGTATTTTTCATAAAGCTAGAAACAAAGGCCACTCAACTCTTCTTGGTTTATTTCTAGCTCATAATCATTAATACAGACTCCCATTACATTAGCCTAAGGGTGGCATATGGCTTTCTAGGGATAGGACAGACGGGGGAAAATAACAGTTACGCATGCCTACATCCCAATCCCATTGCTGTGCATGCATATGGGGACGGAGCTTTCTCTTGCCAGATTCTGAAATACCAAGTATTATATTAGCTTCCGAGTCAAACATAGTACTTCAAACACAACCACTGTTTGGGGGGGGGGGAAGAAAAAAAGAAAAAGGAAAAAAAAATCAAGATGACATGCATAATCAACTCATGTGCCTCCACGCTGTAAAAATTATAAACCCTGTGGGTTTGGAGGGAATTCCCTTTCCACATTTGCTCCCAGATACTACAGGCAATTCTTACCTGCCTCTGAAAAAACAGATATTTATAGGCACCAGCCAATGGATAGCACAGTAAATACAAATTTCCTGCCACAAGATTAGAAATCTAATTTTTTTATTTAAAAAATACCTCAAATACAGTTTAAGAGAAATGCAGTTGACTTCGGGGCTGCTTTTTAACACAGGCAAAGACCATCTTAATTACATACTTAAGTAAGAAAATTCTTGAAAGCCTCCAGCCATGGTCATGCATCCTCAGTCTCTCTATGAAACCTTCTGCAGGTGGAGAGTCAGGTGCACTTCCAAACATCACATTTTATGTTTTTACCCCCTTTGACAACCTTGTAAATTTTTTTGTTCTCCCTGTTCTTTCATCCCAGATATACACAAAATAGACTTTACACAGCCTTGCAGGGTCAGTATCATTCTAGGGGCATAATCCATACATTGTCAAAATGTATGTGCGAAAGACTTAGGGTAATCAATATTTAGTATAAATCACAAGGACTCCAAAGTCTTATTAAAGGACCACAAAAAGCATAGGGGATTCCAACTAAAATAAATGGCCTGTGCTAGCACACATACACAATCAAGCTTGCAGTAATGGTTACTATGGACTAAAAACATGTGGAAAAAAATCATCAGACTGCCCAAGAAATTAAAACATAGGAATGAGGAACTTGACTGCAATATCCCTCATTTCTATGATCACCTAAGACACACAGGCAGTCAGCACTACATTTCCCTACAACCAGTTCTGAAAACATACCTCAGTCTTTGCCTGCAGCATCCCCTATGTCCTAGGCCACGGTCAGTGTTATGAAAAGGCTGCCAATTAAGTTGTGGTTTTGAGCTATAGACAAAATGTCCACTAGAGACTCTGATTCTTGCTTTCAAAGCACTTGCAAACCACTGTGTGTTTTAGGAAGAGAATATACTGGCTCACAAATACATGCAACTCTCAGCTCCTTTCAAGGCTGAGATCAGAGGAAACACTGCAAGGCTGCATCTTTTAATAAGTCCAAGTATATCATAATGAAATCATCTGCAAAAAGAAGAGTGTAGATTCAGCAACAACAAGGATTTCAAGCAATTGTAAAACCACATTCTTCATTTTTACATTGCAATCTCCAGGGCATGATTGTATCAAGAGCAAGTTGCAAATCTATGTCACTGCCAGCAAAATTCTGATTTCCATTTGATAGGACAATTTGAAAAGAGCAGTTTCTATATTATGAAAGTGCCTAATGTTTGTAAGAACTACAAGAATTCAAAGCTGATTCAATGACTATTTACGAGACAATGCAACACACTATTGCTCAAGGTAGATGGCCTGGAAAAATCAGGGGTGGGTGGAGATCATTCTCTCTTTCTAGGAAGGAGCAGTAGCTGGTAGTCTTATCAACAAGGATTACAAACCAGGTCCTGCTGCTGTCAAGGAGGGCATACACTGGGCAAAGCAGAAAGAGCTAAGCAGTTGGAGAAACTTTCCTGAAAAAAAGAAAACATTTTGCTCTCAGTGAAGCTTCTGAAGCTCAAAAAATGATGCTACATGATAAGGCACCAGAGAAGTATTTACTGCTGGACTTTTTAATCAAAAGCAAGAAGCTTGAAATTTAGCTTTAAAATAGTGTATGCTCTAAATATAGCTCTCTCAGGTCATCTGACTGCTAAGACTCATGCTTCATGAGTTTGCAAATTGAAAGAGTCAATCCAGCACAGAGTATCACACAACCCTAAAGACAGATTGCTATATTTATTGTAGTAGATACTATTTACAAACATATCTCCACTGTTTGCTCTGTAATTATAGTTGGGGCACATACAATCATTTACTTTCTGTAGATTCCTTTTGTATGCTATACCTCCAAAGTCAATGAAAGTAATTTTAAGAACCTGTTGATTGATTTATTGATCAAATAAGTTGACCAGGGCAATAGACTGGAAATAACCAGACAGGCAAGTGACCTGAAAAAAATATTCCTGTAGACTAGTTACCACAGGCACTGAATATCAGAAGAAAAGAAACCCCTGAAGACAGGTTCAGGGTTTTTTTAGAAACTATATTAACAGTTGGGCCTAAAGCTTCATTCTTTATGCAGGCCTGCTTGGTCAAGTGCACTCCCCAACCAAATGTTTGCCATAACTCTGTAGAATTCAGTATTAACTATCAAATTCAGCAGAAAGAACTGGCAAAAGTTCAGCTCATATTACCAGAAATAATGTGAGAAGGGAGAGTGGAGAGTGTTATACATGGTTTGAGTCAGGAAGCAAATACTTCTATCTGACCAAGGGCATGGGATGGAAGAAACCCAGGTGGAGGATCATCACCCACAGAAAGTTTCCACTGCTTGGGGCTGTTTTCTGGTGATTCTGTGGTGAGACTTCACCAAAGTTTTCACTGAGCTCCAACTGTAAGAAGCAGATTATGCCCCTGACCAGCACTGAAAACCATAAACTCATCCATCAAGTATTCACTGAGATGGCCTATTTCTTTTTCCTGTGCATTTAATTGCAATTTAATGAGGTTTTCAATGAAACATGTTGGCAGCTTATCATAAAACTAAGCTGAACATAGCTCGTACTCCTTTTACGCTGTCCATCCATTTGTGTGAAGAACTATCATCCAACACAAGCACGAGGCAAATTAGGCTTCAACTGTGTTGTAGAGGTGTGGTTTCCTAAGAGGCAGATGGAAGGTGCACTAAAAAAAATCGGCAGACAAAGGAAAAGCTTGTATTACTACTATTATTTGTACAATATTGCAGAGAATTTTTCGGCACTGTGGTTTTGGGGAGTTCACATTTATCTCCAGAACAAAGGAATTAAATGTCTATGAACATCAATGGCTTCTTCCACAAGAATAAAATTATAGCAGGAAAAACATACATTCAGGTTCAAACAAAATAAATTAGCCAGATCAAATTCACAATCTCTCATAACCTCTCAACATATCTGAAAATAAATGCCACACTTAGCAAAACAACCTTTAAAATAAACACCTTTAAATGCTCATTTATCTCATAACATTATCCTTCCTGCCTGTCATATATTATATATTACATACATTTAAAAATCAAAATGAAAATCCACTCAAAGAAACCAATGCTCCAATGCTCCCTTTTCCATTTAATGTTGGTCATACACCCACAGAGATCTTAAAACATTTTAAAGGATCAAGCTCTCCTTCTCATTAGTATCACCATCACGTTGTTCTGATCTATGGTCATATAACCTTTTGCACCTTTTCACTCTATTGAATCAATCTCCCCTGGCAACTTCTGGTGTGGCACTCCACTCCCCCTGCCTCCGGCTCTTCTTCCCTCACTAATTCTGTGTTCAGAACTGTGAAGCACAAAATTAGACATTTCAAATTAAGCAAGGAGAGAGAATGAGAGAACCTTATTAAATCAACATTAGCATCAGAGTGTCTTTAAAAGACAAACTCAATTGCAAAATATTACTTGCCTCTGTAAAGCTCTTTACATTGACAGAATCGAGGCAGGCAGCAGCTGAAATCATATTCCTCCATCCCCACCTTCCTCCTCTTGCTGGTCACAGTGCCCAAGCAGTAAGCACAGGATGCTCTTCAGACCACAAGCCCCACAGAAGCAAAGCCTACCTTGAACTCAAAAGCACTGGAATTGCCAAGTAAAGAAGACAAGGTCTACTAATACAACGTTGGGGAAGAAACACCCCTCCCCACCCTGCCCCAAATAGCACACAAAAGCAGACTCCCTTCTCCCAAGCTTTCCACAACACTGGCTGTTCTCTCAACTCACATTACAAGTTGCAGTCAATTTTTTCTTACAAGGGAAAGAGCCATTGCAATTTTTAGTTTCCATTCTCAGTTCCCAAAAATCAGAATTACTGACATGATGGTGATGATCAGCATACTTTGTTCCAAAACACCTTAACTTTCAGAGGGCAAACCTCCAGTAGATGGTCTGATATCCTTAAACTCCTTTTCAAGATAAATCACTGGAGTACCATAGCGTTCCCCCTTGCTGGATAATTGTGTTGTTAAACAAATCACCTCTGAGCCTGCACAGTCTTTAAACATGACTGTCCCCTGGTGTTTCTTGAATAAGAGTTGATATTTGCACCTTGTGTCAACAGAAGGAGCATACACACCTTACACCATTGTGCAGCAGGCTCCAGACTTGTCTGTTGGGTGCCACCTAAACAGGGAGTGACTTGGCAGTACCCTGTAGGGACAGTTTGCAGTGTGTACTGCTATGGAGTCCTACAGAAACAAATCCTACTAAAGCAATTTAGGTACAAAAAACCAGATTTCAAAACTACTTCAATTAAGATTTATGCTTAGAGTACCCATTTAGCTATAGAATATTATCTTAAGGGAAAGTAACATGAAACTAAAAATCAACTCCTGATGACAAAACAAAGCTTTCAAAGCATTTTTGGGGAAAACAGATCCTACCCAAACAGAAATGGAGGCTGAAGCTTTGGATCACTCTAGTCCTACCAAGCAATGAAAACTTAGAAACTACTGAAAACTTCACATTTTGCAGGCAGGTTTCTAAGTGCAGACTCTTCATACCAATAAATGGCACTTTGTGAAGCCAGGGGTGCTGGCAGGTCCAATACCTACTCAAAGCTGTCACAAAAGTGACCTCTCCCTCATTTGACAACCATGCTTAAATAGTATTAACTGAACAAAGTAGTTCCTACACAAGAATTAAGACAAAGTGCACCAGGGAAACAGGAGGAGGAACATACAAATAACACCCACAAGAATTAGCAACAAAAAGCTACCTTGGTTGTTAAAATGCTGTCTATTCAACATCCTTGCTTCGGAAAATGAAATGCTTCATTTTCACCTCAAAGGGCAACAGCAGCAATACAAGAGTGCTTGGAACCTTCCAAAATGAAAGGGTCAGATGAAAACAAGCAATTTACCATTCAATTATAAAAGCTAAAAAATGGGGAAAACAGAAAAGCCAGTATGAAGCACTGAACCTGCTGTCCCAGGGCTGCTCTCAATGCCTACCCAGGCTGGTAAAATGTCTTCACCAAAATATACCTAAGTGCCTGCTAGATGCCTTTCTTCCACGAAAGGACCACACTAAAAAACTGAAAACACTTTTTTTTCTGTTCTCTGCTGCCTCTACTGCATCTAATTGTCCTCTAGCCCTTCCCTAACAGTCTGACACAGAACTACAAGTGGCTTCCCATTGCCTTCAGGTCGCAACATCTCTTGCTTTCGTAGGGGTTAGCACACTGCACCTTTAATTCAGTAGGACTAACTCTAGTAATCAATTAATTAGTTTGTATTCACTTGCCCAACACTTTCAGCTCCTTAATGCCTCCATTCTGAAAACTTTTCAGGAAACAATCAACTTGTACAAACCACACAAAACGTAGAACTGAAAGAACAAACAGGGGAGACAGTTTCTGTGCAACTTCCACAATATAATTCTGTTTCTTACAAATCATAAGTCAGCTTGATAACTCAGCATATACCAAGCCCATAAGCAAACAATGAAATACATAGGTATTTAAAGTCACTTATAACTGAAAACTAAGAAAAGCTTCAAAAGAAAGAAAAAGTTTTAAAAATGCAAAAAAAATAAAGAGCTAAACTACCAGAGGGTTCTGAGAGGTTTTATTTTTGTTTGCTAAAAATGCACTACACTATTCACCTTCAAAGATCACTGCGAATATCAGTGCATCATGACAACACTTTCTGACATAACTACTATTCCAAGAAAACTGAAGCACAAACAAGATGCAATAATTTGTCCTGATTCATGCAGAAAATACTAGACAGGATCAGGACTAATAAGAGAGACCCAAACCACAGAAGAAACCAAGATTTTCATCGTCCATGTATTTGAGCAGATTACTGAAAGGAAAACAGTCACAGTGTACTGATGCTTGCCTGTTAATATCCTTCCAAGAGGGCACAATCAGAAAATTATCTCAAAAGATCTAAGTGTAATGGAATGGTTACACACATTTGAGATGAAGGGAAAAAGCTGGAGCAGCAAAAAAAGCAATCCCTATTTCATTCTAAAGTCTCTAAGGGACTCAGGAAACAGCAGTGAATGGCGGAAAGCCATCCACCAAATCCAGGTAACTTATATTGCTTGCTGTGATTAACTCACCCTAGGTGTCAGCTTGCCACCTACTACTGTCAGAGTGGAAAATCCACTGTAAGCACAGAGGATTCTGAAGGAGGGAACAGAAACACTGGAAGAGAAAAAGCAAGACAGACACAAAACAAAGCAAAGAGTCAAAGCAGCTTTTCCTTTGAGTAGTAACTACTGGCTGCAGCACTTATCCCACTTCGGAGACATCACTAAAATGGACCCATCTCATCAGTGCTCACTTTCAAGCAGCAAATCCGGAATTAATATTCACGGGCTCTGTGACTGACATAATTGCAATTTAAAACGGGCAATTAATCATCAGCCACACTGGCGGCTGAATTGTCAGGCTGGAATCCTTCCTCTCCACACCTGCTGACAAACTCACAGGAGGCAAAAGCACCACATGTGCACAGAGCCAGGAAGTGCCATTCTCCCTCTCACCCCAGCACCACATTTTACAGGATAAGCTATGGGTTTTGGTATTGTTATTTCTCCCACACATGACCCATCAGGATGATTCACCCAACCTTTCCCACAGCAGCTCCCCCCTATGATGCCCAGTCTCCCTTTCCACATGGATAAGGAATGCTCTCTCTATGTTGTGTCTCACTTCAGCCCAGAGAACTGAGGCAACGGAGCTCTACCACCTCTACCATGAAATGCTCTCATCTTCTGTTTTCCTTTCTATCTTTGCATGAGCTTGTTTTTGTGTGGGTTTTGGTTTGGTTTTGGTGGGTTTTTTTGTTGTTGTTGTTTTTTGGGTTTTTTTAAGAGTAACATCTCATCCCAATCTTACTTGGAAAATGAATTACAAAGGTGAGAGTACAGCTCCAAAGAATCAGCTGCATAGGCAGATGATGGAAACATCAAACCTGGCAAAGGGGTTTTGTAAGATGAGTCAAAAAAAAACATTACATCAGAGTTTAGTTCTGTGCTCCTATGGGAAAATTTTCAGGCATGTTGTAAACAAAACCAAAAACCCAAGCAACTGCTTGGGATATCAGTTCTGTCACTTTAAACTCTTTCTCTGTGAGCACCCCTTGCCAGATGTGCAACCAATAGTATTCAGAGAAGACACATTTGGAAATTCATCAATAGAGTTTAGGTTCCCAGAAAGAAAGGTCCAAAACTAAGTTACTGTAGGGTGAATATCTAACCTCTTTTAAGAAGTACAGTTCTGAGAGGAAGAAAGCCATCAAACAGACCACCATGTTATGCCAGTCTACTTATCTGGGAAGTACATAAACCACTAGAGTGATAAATACCATAAAAAACAAGTATGAGATTGATGGGAAGACTTAGAGCTTAGCAAGCTATAAGGTCTTCAAGTGACATACTTAAGACTACGTCCTTGGGCCAAAGAAAATATACAAGGTACTTCTAGGCCAAAGGAATCTTGCTCAAACAGGTGCCACTGCTGCCAGCCAAGTGCAGTAGGGACTGAGGATACATGTTGTAACCCAGGCTGTATAGTCCTCCCTTTCCTCAGTCCTGCCAGTCAGCAAGCAAAAATTGCCTTCATCGTAACAATATAGGAGAAGAATTCAATGCCTTTGTATATGAGAAAGCGTCATTTTAACCCTAAGAATTCAGTCAGGATAGAAGCTGCAGCACAATTACATATTGCATGTCTTGGCCACAGTTCCAAACAAAAGTAGTTGACAGAACTTCTCTTTGAGCAGGTAACACCAATAAACGGCCTCATTTCCATCTCTTATAATACACATATTTTACTTCCTCATACTGTCCTAATTTCTGTGAGGTTCCTCTCAAGATGTGCTCTCTTTTTGACACATGCTCCAGGTGTTCATCCACAAACTTCAGCGCATCATTGCAAGTTAAATGAGGTGTCTACAATCCACTTCTCTCAGCTTTGTGAAACCAGAGAAGTGCAAAGCCCCCTCCAGCTTTTTCTGCCTTCATTTTGCAAGGTTTTAGAAATCTTTTATAAAACACTCTATTCACAGACAGACCTTTACCTTTCAATGACACAAGTATCATGTTGCACACGTGCCCTCTGCTCAGATAGGGCTGACCTTGTCCTCTCCTTTAACAATGTCACTCCTTAAACACATGTGTGGTGTTCAGAAATAGCAGGAGTAAATATAACAGATTCAGGGTATTTCCTCATAATGACTGGCTAAATCAATAATTTCTACCGGACTTTTCTGCACTCAGAGTGTTTACCAAAAAGTCAGTAAACAAAGAGGGGAGAGGGAGGAGAGGGGGAAAAACAAAAACAAAAAAAACAAACAAAAAACCCCAAACACACACAAAAACCCCCACCATAAACACAAACAGGGCCCCTGGGCTGCTGCCCAGGATCACTGATGCTTCATTTCTTCCATTTCTACAAAAGAAAAAGGAATACTCATGCTTCCAATTTTTTCTAACACCTGTAAGCTTAATGCCTCCAATCAGCACTTGCTCACATCTTTATCTTCAAGCCCATATTATGAAGTTTTGACAAGCTTTTCCCTTTCCAATGTCTCTCACTCCACATGGATAAAAGGCACTAATAGAAGACAGACCAAAATCCTTGCCTCTTCTATTGCCTACATTTAGCAATCAGCAACTGTCTGAGTATTGTGAGACCCAAAGCAATGCCGTGTATTACACACTTATCTCTGCAAAACCACCCTGCACAAGTGACAACTTCCAGGCAGGGGGGAGGGGGAGTTGTGCAGCTTTGCGATAATTAAAGCATAGACGAGTGTCACTGCTGTAGATAATTATGCATTAGCAGTGAAATTACTTAATGGAATGAAATAAACTAAGCCAAATGCTTTGTTTTAAAGGGAATTTAGGGTCTGCAAAAGGTGTCCAACTGACAGCCCAGGAGAGCAAGAATGACAGTCCTCATCATTCACAAAAACCACACAACCCCAGAGCAGTCTGGCAGGCTTTCACCTCCACCCAGGAAAAGGGGAGCAGAGAAGTTAACCAAAACTCCAGCCCCTCTGGTCAATCAGGCTCTGATCCATTTGATGAGCACCCACAAAGGGATGAGGCAGTCACTAAGTAGAGAGGAACAACTGAGTGTGAATAATTTTCTAAATTAAGATACCAGCTCTGACAAAACGGATTAGTGCAACCCATAGGTTGTCCATAGCCCATCCCCATCAGAAAAAAAACACCTGTGTCATCACAGACAACACTCCAATCAACAACAGAAACAACATGATAAAGATACATGGTGTACAATGAAACCACCTCCTCCCACCAAGCCCACGAGGTCTTCCCCCATTCTCTCCTCTTGCTTCACCAATTGCTCACCTACACACAGTCCCACCACGGCTCTCATCTACATGGCCTCAACAGCCTCTTCCTACTTGTTAGAACAAAGACTCTCAAGGTCAGTCAGAATTTATAAGGGAGCCATTTCATCTTTTGTGCTTCTCTGGCTACATTCCTTCCTGAAAGATGCTGAACACTGGAGATTCTGCGGGGTCTGAAAGCCCTGCCAACACCAGGGCCAATTAGGAGTTTCAGGATGATGCATATTAAAGTTATTATGGGAGGCAGTTATGCAGCCAGAATAAATCTTAACTGAACCTTTAAGTGGTTTTTATAACTCTTGGTTCTCCTTGAAAACAGATGAAAAGATACAAATCTCCTGCCTAAAAATCTGCAGGAATTCCAGTCAACCACCAACTTCTCTCTCAAGAGAAGCTTCAGCCCTCAAAGCAGTGATTCATTTCATCCAAGGCCAGCTAGGTCATCTTTATGTTTTAAACTCCAGATTACTCAAATCAGTCAGAAATTTACAATATCAGTGAAGACCAATCTGAAATACTACCTTTACAAAAGCACTGCAGATACATTTCAAACTTCTGCTGAGAGAAACTCCATGTGTTTTTCAGTACAGGCCTTCTTAGTCTACAGTCTGATTGCTAAGAGACAGATATTACAGTCAATTTTCACAGAGCAGGTTTTGTTGGCAGTCTAATTGGAAGGCTAGGGTATAGGTCAAATCAGTGAGTCCTAAAGAGGATCTGAGGAATGGAGGCAGTGATCTCTGTTTTGATAGCAAGCATCAGATGTCACTAAGACAGCATCTGCCACTCTCCTCCCATCATTTCCAAAACCAAATTTGCTCTCAACAGCAGTTACCTAACCCTCCCAGAAGCACTACTAGCAACCAACCAGAGAGCTGAAGACGAAAGGGAAATCTGAGGTGGCTGAGAACATACCACATAACTGGTGTAGAAACCTGCACTGTCTTCACAAGAACCTTGTCCTCCGCTATGCAGCAACATCACAAGTTGCTAGACCCGCACATTAAGCATGAAAATGCCCCCAGAAGCATGGTCAGAAATGAAAGGCAGAAGCTGATCCACCACACACCTCCAGTTTGTAAGTTATGTCAGTACATGTAGCCTCAACTCCAAACAATGACAGGACAAGCAGTAATGGTTTTAAACTGAAAGAAGGCAAGTTTACATTAGATATTAGGAACAAATTCATTACTCAGAGGGTGGTAATGCACTGGCAGAGGTTGCCCAGAGAAGCTGTGGATGGCCCATCCCTGGAAGGGTTCAAGGCCAGGCTGGCTGGGGCCCTGAGCAATGTGATCTAGTGAATGGCATCCTCAACCATGGCAAAGGGTGTGGATCTTTAAGGTCCCTTCCAACCCAAACCATTCAGTGATTCTACAATTTCTAGAGAAACCAATGAACTTCAAAAAGTCAGGGCAAACTCGTCCTGAAAAATATTATGGTAACTCCTGGAGAACTTAGAGTCAGAATGAAAACAAATAAGGAAAAACTTTGAGCCATTTCATTGGCATGCAAACAATTTGAGGGCTCAGCAGTTCCCGGTCCACCCCTGGAATGGAGCCTTCATGGGTGTCCCTTCAGTGCCACCTTCAGGAAATACTCACTGCTGCTTTCCAAGTGCTCTCTACGCTGCAGGAAAAAAGTAAGAACTCGGCGAAGGCATCATCACTGACGTGCAACCAAGATGAACAGAAAAAAACCTATCGTTCCCCAAAGAGAGTACGACAACAAGAATCACATCCCAACGAACTGTGGAGCAGAGCACAAAGTCTGCAAGATCAATACACAGAAGAGTTGCTGGGATGAGCAGTGGTTTTGACCCCACATAAGATACATAATTCTGCACAAGGCAGGTGATAGATTTTTCCCAGATCCTAAATTCAAAGGGATATTAATGAGGATATGCTATTTATGGATTGTTTATCAGACTCCATTCGCACCATCACATTTTAAAGGCTCACCTGAAATACAAGCAAACTCCCTCTCTCAAAAATATTTTAAAAAAGCTACCAGAACTGCTTTGCTAATGAAAGCAGAAAGTTTCACAGGAATTCAAAGTCAGTAATGAAGTGAAAAACATATTGCACAGGTGAAAAAGACATTCTAATATAATTTATTTATTTACACACACACCCACACAAGATGTACCTTAAGCCTCTGGACAGTGTATTGACTTAGCAGTAGATGACATGAATTATCAAGGAGGAAACTTAGCTCCAAATCAGTCTGCATCACAGCTCTTAAAATAGGCAGATGACTCGCTGAACTGCACAGTGAAGTCTAAAGCTCGACAGCAACATCTGCTGGGCAATGAGCAGCTATAGGAAATTAGTCTGATTATATTAACCTCCTTCTTATAAAGATGTGATTTTTTTTACTGCAGTTTCAGAATGCCCAGTAAGACATAAGTCTTGTGCAGAAGGCAGGTGTAACTTCTAAACAGGTGTGCAAACAACAAGGTAAATTTTTTCCTGTGCTGGCACATGCACATTGTCAGAAAAATCTCATGTACCACTACCTGCTCACTAAGATACTTCACAACAAAACACTGAAATTAAGGGGGATTAAAATTCCTCTGATGCTGGAGGAAATGTCTTCTGTCTAGCTGATTCAATACCATCTGAAGAACACTCATGGGTACTCCTTGAGCTACTTCCTTTCCTAAGGGAGCAGCCTGCATTTGCAAGGCCTGAGGCAGCGAAGTATTTATCAACCACATTAGTCTCATCTACACAGAGGAGAATGGCAGCTAAGACCATTAGAGCTCCTCTCCCTCCAGGTGCCTTACCACATTCCCTATTAACCTTAGAAAATAAGCCTGCTACGGCAGGATGACACTACTGGAGCAGGAGCACAGCTAATGGTCCCCACTTAATGTGGATACAAACTGATGCTCCATATAGATTAATTATAATGAAAACTCCTATTTTTACCCCATATGCATGAATTCTAACCTATTCTAAAGAAAAGAAAATGCAAGTGGTTGGCAACAGCTTCAAGATCACATTTAGATGTTCATCACTATTGGAACAAGGTCAGGATGACCCAAGGGATGGCTTCTGAACAGTCTTCAGACGTGAAAAGGCGCTGATGTATCCCACTTCTGTTACCAGCAAAGGAACAGTATCAAATTCTTACTCGACCAGAGAACCACCTCTTTTTGCAAATTGCTCTTTAACAGGAAATCACAGGCAAGCAGGTTTTTAACAGAACTCTACGATAACCTTCAGTAGCACAAAGTTTAGAAAAATTACACTGCAAAATGCTGAGTCTTGAACAGGAAACAGCACAGCAGCTGGGGGGACAACTTTTTAAATGACAGAAAACTACGGGCTGGACTGACATTTGTTATCTTTAAAACTGTAATTGGCTCTGCAGTTTAAAGTTTTCATGCTTTTTCAAGTTTTATACTTGAAACAAAATCCTTTTATCCTGAAAAATTAGGGAAAAGGGTTTAACAGACACGCAAGCGTGTTTTCAGCTGACACAAGCTATTGTTATTGGTTTTTGGGTGGAGGTTTTTGGGTTTTTTTCTTTTGCAGTGTGCTGATTTGTTTAGTGTGGTTTGTTGATTTGGTTGGTTTGTTGGGGGTTCGGTTTTCTGGTTTGGGTTTTTTTTAATATACCTTTATTCCCAATCCCCCCTTTTCCACATTTAGCTGTTAAACTAGGAAAGCATATCATATGAAAATATAAAAATGACTGCTCAGGTCCTCAGCCGAGAAGAGAACAGCTTTTGTAAGGAACCTTTTGTGTATTGGAAGTTTGGAAGCCGGGGGAGAATCAAGAGTTTCAGCCTGACAGTGCCAATTACAGCTACAGCAAGATGAACCAAAGAACAAATCCATTCTGCTCAAATGATGGAGAGAAGGGAAAAGAAGAGACATGAACCTACATATTTGGAAAAAGAAAGGGGCTTGGAATCATCTGCCAGACAGTGAACCACTTTTACCATGGCAAAAGCGTTAGGCCGAAGATACAGTGAATGTACACGGCAAGCTCTCAGCCCTAATTGGGAGAGCACTGGTTATTTAACAAATGTATCCTCAGTCTAATGTTCTATTCAAGAAAGTATTAAACTATGGAGCTTTTTTCTTTTGGACAGTAATTATACATAGCTCTGCTCTATCTGTCTGTTTGATCAATTTTTACTCTTAACTCCTGCTGCATCATCCTTCAAGTTTGCCCATTATCACAAAGTCTTCAAGGCTAATAAGGCTCTAAACCCCAATGTAACGTGGAGACAGGAAAAAGAAATCCAGCTAACTCTAATTCCTTCCCTTCCTCATAAGCTTGCAGGTGTTCTATTTTCATTGCTAAAAATCAAAGTCATCAGCTCATTTCCTTTCCCTTAGTACAGTCCCTTTTAAGAAGCTACTTTCCATCATGTTTTACTCAGCACTCATAAATAATATAGATAATTGGAGATGGTCATAACAAACAAACAGAAAGCATACAGATATAGCACAAAGGAAACAATAAAAATTCTGATCTGCTACAAAACCAGAAGGAATTCCTGGCAAATAGAAGCAGCTGCATCCAGGTCATTTTTTCAGTTGATGTAAGGCAATCACAGAGCCAAAAATAATACAGGGACAGACTTCAGACAAAGCTAAACAAGGGTGCTGGCAGCTCAGTTCCCTCTGCAGCAACACCCTTCCTACCTCCACCCCACATGCAACACACAGCTATTTCTTCACTGAAAATCTGCATTAGCAAGGAGGAATACTGGTCATAGAAAGATAGGTCTAAAACTGCTGAAACTCTGAAACGTGTAAGCAGCATGCAATTAGGAGGGTATTATGCTGACTATAATAAGAAACTCTAGGAGATTCCACGCAGCTCCCCAAGAGTTAACATTACGCGTTTCTCATCAAAACCTCTTCCAAGAGGTTAAGCACACAATAGACTATCTAAAGCACAGCTAGAAAGGCTGCTTGAAATTCCACACATGTGCCTCAGCAATGTATTTCTATTAATGTCCAGTGTGTGTCAGCGTGAAGATAAGGTACCAACATCATGTCCAACCAGCCAGCTAGAGAATGGGACGCCGTGTAAAACATTGTCTGATGCTTAGAATCCCGGGGAACAGCAGCGTTTGCAATCTCACCCGCTGCACACGTGCCTGATAACACCACCAACGAGGAGAGGAAGCAGGAGCAAACTGTCCTGCAGCTTTGGGAAAGTGAAAAGATGGAGAAAGAGGGAAGCAAGCAAGAATTAAAATACATATCATCAGCAAATAGAAGCAGGTTTAAGGATGCCCAAATGTAGTGGAAGGTATAAACAAATTGGAAAAAGCCTTAGAGAAATTTAATGTTTGTATCAGCTCGCTTTAACCACTCTTTAAGGTGAGAAATAAAGAAATAACATCAGTGCTTATTTTGATTATTCCCAGCATACCAGTTTCATCTATTAGTACAATCCAACAGAGATATTTGTATTGGGACTTGTGGAAGACATTGTATTTGAGGAAACATGATTTTGACCAGGACACACCTGCTCTGTTGGACCTGGTTCTTGGGGCTTGAGAAGCCCATGTGAACAGCTGCTATGTGGGAACCCACTGCAATACCCATGCAAGTTGTGCTGTGCACTGGCAGGTGTTACCAGACAGGTAACATTCCAGCCTATCAGGAAGCTTCCTGTTAGCTGAACAGCCTGCTGATATAATCTGTACCTTACCTGTATTTGAGAAAGGTAAACTGGATGTGGACAAAGGGGTGGAATGCAGTGACTCTGACTGAGGTACCACTGTGTGTGGAGGAGGTGGTGACCCATGGGACAGTTACGACATGACATGGCCTTCAGGCCTGTCTGGTGCTGCACAAGCTCCTGGGCACCGTAACAGAGCAGCCTGCAGGCACCTGCCCCTCAGTGCTCGCCCCTGTGGGGCCTTGCCTTTATATAAAAGAGAAGCAAGATGTTATTCTGTGAATATTCTTTACAAACAGTTGTTTTCTTCTAAGTATATAATTGCTTAAATGACAAAAAAAGAAGGACCCTGTCCGTCTGCACAGCATACCATGGGAGAATCCATCCAGGGTCTGTCCAATGCTGCATGAAAGTAGGGCTCACAGTATCTGAATGCATTTAAGATTCACTTGCTATCTACAGTCCTTTTCCTACTCTGCCTTATTAAAACAGCTATTTTTTTAATCCACCTGACAGCCTTTCTTACTGAGACCAAAAAGTGCCCTGCACTGTTTTTTTGTCACACTGACCCCTCTGCCCATCTCAGGTAGCTTTTTTACCACCCTTAGGCCAACAGCAAGGATCCCATCAAGACATACAAGTTCTATTATATTAGCCCTTAAAATTCATAATCTTACTCTCTCTAGAAAAAGAAAAAACCCTAAAAAACAAAGACAGCAACTCTTTCTAGTCGGAAACATCAAGAGAATTTTCAGTGATCAAGGATCACTGAGTCAAGATTCAAATACTGTCATTTTTCAGACAGAATACAATGACTACTGTAAAGCTATCATGAAATACTAAATTAAATATATATTCCAAATACTCAAACCACAGACAAGCAAATTCATAATCCAAAAATATAATTTAACCAAATCGGTAGGAACTATGTTCTTACAAAACTCTAAAGTCTTTACAGCTATGACAATCTCCTACTACAAACTATATCCCATTTGTCTAGTACTGACTAGTAGGAAAGGAAAGCCTACTGAAACATCCTGATGCATTAACAAATCTGTTGCTTACACCCCACAAATCAGCTGCAAATTAGAGCAGAATTATCCACAGCAGTATGGCAGTAAATTAAAAAGATGTAGTATAACTTTTCTGGACCATTCATGGAAAAATATCAACATATTATTTCCTATTTCTTTATTAATTGAATATTTTGTAGTTACATAGGAGAAAAAGGTTAATCTTTTACATGTTAAACAATGAAATAGCTTTACAGTAACTCTAAGTCAGAACAAAGGAATCTTGAACAAGTTTCTGTGGGGTATATAAACTTGGTAGACAAAAAAAAGTGTGAAATACGGGCACAGGAAAACTGAAAGGCGAGACAAGAGAAGTAGGCAGCACCACAGACAACTTCAATTTGTTGCAGCTGTAGGATTTAAAAAGAGGCCAGCCTTGTGATAAGGTCCTTTAGCCCAAGAGACTACAAAAATGAGAAGCTCAGACGACCATCAGCTGCTGAAATCTGCCAAAACTCTCCAAACACAAATTAACCTTCAGTCAGGAGATAAAAGACTAGCTGCAGAAATTGGAAGTTGTTAAAAAAATGTCTGACAAATCATAGCAGTAGTAGCAGGAAAATATGCTGTACATACGCAGCATCTTACCCATAGCCAGATAACACCTTTGCCTTCCCTCAAGAGAAGAGGAGGTTTTCTTTTGGGTTGGCTGTGTTTTCACTTTCTGCCTTTATTGAAGTGCACATTCTCCAAAATTGCTTTAGTTAAATTTAGACCTCACTGATGCTCCAGAGACCAGAAGTTATTAGCTTGCTAGAGATAGAAGACATGTAGATCCTTACCATGCCAAGCTTAAATTTAATGCAAACCTTTACAAAGTCCACCATTTATTACTCCAAGATTATTTTCTATTGGGATCCCTTAAATGTTTAATGGTTTCATTAAAAAAACCTAATTCTTCCACTGCGGAAATACACCTACTTTTACAGTAGAAGGTAGCAGACAAAGAGGAACCCAGTTGTGGGGAAAAAGAGAGATGTTCTCCCCAAGACTATAAAATAACAGACCACTAACTTTCAAGTCTCCACACAACACATTTTTTTCAGGAGAAAGTTTAAAAAATATCTCAAGCTCACATGGCAAGAATGAGAGGGGTACAAAGAACAAGGATTGAAGCTATTTAATTCCCCTTGTCAATAGCTTACAACATTTTGTAATAAATCATTAGGGATCAAACCTAAAAATACATCTTTCCCTTTGTACCAACATATTTAAAAGGCAGCTTTATTCAATTAGTGAGAGCAACCAATGACAACTGCATTGCAACTTCCAGCCAGAGATCCTGCCACTCCTGCTAACCTAGCCAGGCCCCCACCTGGTTCTGCAAGCACTGGGGGCAGGTTTGGGTGTTTGACACACAACACCTCAATGCTCTGCAAAGAGCCAGACTGCAGGGAACCATGTTCACCTGAGGTGCTGCCCCCAAAACCGGTGGCACTCATGCTGTAAGTGGGAATGAAGGTTCTAACAACTAAATGCATCACTCATTTTCGAAAAAAACAAAAATTAATCTGAAAAAAGTAATTTTTCTTTATCAAACACATGTGGATACTTGTTGCTGATCACTAACAGCAATGAAAAGTCAAACTTGGGAGAAAAATAACTGAATAGGCTTTGACCTCATTTTGCACTATTATTTAAAACAAGCCAACAAACTTTCATGATTTAAATCACTGTTTTCTGCCTCACTCACAAAAAACTTCCATCAAGAAACATTTACAGAAATTAAAGAGCCAGTAAGCACTAAATCCCAAGATTTGTGTTAGCAATGTCTCCTCACAGATCTAACCTATTTCCTACACATCGGGTTGCACATTCTGTGGTTCTGTAACTTCCAAAAGAGAAGGGTTCAGCTCAGTGTGCTGCATTTTAGCTGCAGAGCCCACAGGACCAAATAAACTGCTCCTGTTTCCAAACCATAATGCAAAGCTCACAAATACCTTTCATTACATCAACTCAGATAAATAGGGAGAAAAAAAATTACAAGTTTTGACAATAGAGGCCTGACCTCAAACCCAGCAGTGTCACTTTACTGATGGCCCCATGCTGTCACAGTTCCAACAAACACCATGCTACTGCTGGACCTCATCCGGCCACTCCAGCTTGTCACAATGATATGAGATTACACAACAAAACCCCAGTTAATCTAGAGATGCTTACCTATGGCTAATCAGCGAGGATGAAGCTGATCCCCAGCTTATCACAAAGTAAATGAAAGCATTAACAAACTAAATCACGTTCAGCACCATTTCTAAAACCATCTCCAGTACCAGCTCAGCTGCATCTACAGCTGATACTGATCAACAATGGGCAATTCACAGCAAAAAAACCTCAAGACTGGCTTGAAACTTCATCAGTTACCAGAAATATAAAGGAAACTTACCACAAATGGGTCAATTGGATCATTCCTCCACTCCTACAGAGTGAAAAAGAAAACACTACTCCACCTGATTGCTCCCTGACTAAACACCAAAATTCTTCTTTGTTTATCAATCTTTGAATGGGCTGTTTACACTGTTTACAGCAATTTTAGGCAATTTTGTGTCCCCACTCTTTAAAATAGAAAAGAAAACCTACCAGTTGAAATGTCAGCAGCCCAATATACACTAAACCAATGGTAGAAGCGTCCCAAAGTATGCCTCAGGCAAAGCCCAAGAGTTCAGAATGCCACATTACAAGGTGACACCAATATCAAAACCCACTGCCCTGATCAAAGGCATTCCCAGTCATGCATTCTTCCTTCAGCCCTTCTCTCCTGGATCAACAAGACACAAGAGGTTCTGAGAAGCAAAGAATATATCTGGACATGAAATCATCTGAAAGAATTCAGCTGACTATGACCAACTACAATCGGCTACTGGAGCAACCAGAAACAAACCCAAATCCTTTTATTTCCTTCCGTGCCCATAGTCTGCGCTAGTCAACAACAGTGCAATGCTAGAACCACCAGAAAGCAAAGGTTGCCATCCAGCAAGGCAGCAAGCAGGGCATGATCAGAAACACCGGGAATAGCAAGCCACCCATGATGGACAGCTGGAGAAACTTGCCCAGGAATTTAAGAATTCTGTGCCCAGTCTGTCACATGCAGCAACCAGTGCCCATCAGTCTGGTCTAAAACAGCTGGTCACAGTGCAAAGTTTGTCCTACTGTCACCTCATTTCTGAATTCATTCTTTCAAAGTGAGAAGGAAGACAACGACTTTTGGTCAATAACTCGGGCAAAAGCCATTATCCTAGGGGTATTAAATGGGGAGATAAGAACTTCAGGGCTTTGCACAAATCATATTAGTTCAATTCTCAAATCCGGGTAATGCTTCTTTTCAAAGTATTAATTTCATTTATTCTATTTGCTCTCCCTCTGTCCTGATAACACAAGTGCACATGGCCTCTAAATGAGATCCTCCTATTTTATAAGTTATAATCCTCCCTTTCTAGAGTAGTAATGAGATGTCTTCGCTTAATCATGTTTATTTCCCCCCACGAGCTTCTGCTTCTATCCATTCCCATTCCACACTGATTTGTCTCAAAGGTTTCAGCAAAAACCATCAGGCAGGAAGTCACTGGCTCCAAGAGGCTGCTGATGCATATGCTGCACATGCTGTACAGCCTTTGGAGAGTACAAAAGCAGAAAGAAGGAAAAAGAGCAGCTTTGCTTGCAAAGTTTCCTTTGTTGTTAAGGAGAAAAAAAAAGAAACCCAAAAGGACTGAGAAGTTAAGAGAAGACATTCTGATTAATTGGAATGGAAAAAGGAACAACTTTAGGTATAGTGGAATGGCAAAATTATTCACAACCTAGTGAAGCAATTAAATAACTTCACTCTAAAAACTTTGCAAGTTCCTCATGCTAGAAATAGAAAAGGCCTTAAAGATAGCTGTATTAATTCTTAGGTATTTCACATGAGACTTAAGGCATGCCACCAGCATTAGTTAAAAACCCTAGGCCTTGCTCTGAAGTACCGTACATATAATCCTTGTTGTGCTGTAAGTACCCACAGCATTAAATTATTCAGAGTCCAGTCAGCACCATGATCCTGCAGTGCTGTACAAACAAACAAAACATTTTATCTCTAATACAAATTGGGGAGAGTTCTTCTGCAGCAGCTTAGCAGACTATTTCCATTTGAGTCGGTCCCCAGGGTTAATCAAAAAGCCTTATTCATTCACAGAGGAAAGTGAATGCCACACTTACTTACAGAGCTGTTTTCCTTCTTAAACTAAAGCTTTAAGGAGTTTTACTCAAAACCGAAGGTATCTAGAAGCTAAGTACCTCGTTCAAAGTCATTAAAAGAAACAAAGATCAGGACAAAAATGTAGAACAGGACTCAGGTACTTAACTCTAAATCCCTCTTGAAACCAGTTTTTTTCAAGTAGAAAAAGGACCAGAACAAAACACCCAAACCACAATACAACAACAGTAAGTTTTAATCTGCACCCTGCCCCATAAACAATAAACTAACTGGCCCAAGAAGCTGTCGGCAAGTTCCCTATCAAAGGTTAATCCTAGTACATGCTCTCTTCAGGAACGTGTACTATATAATAAGACTGAAGTGCTTCATAGCAATATTGCTAATAATAGTCAGTGAGTGAAAGTCATAAAGAACAGATTAAATGACAAGCAACAATCAGCACAATCAAAATGAAATCATTTCAAAACACAGCTATCATACTTGGATTTATAGTCTACAAGTGGTAAGGTTAAAGGAAAAAATGTTCCTGCACTACTGAAGACAACAGTACAAGGCAAGGCTACTAATCACCAAACTACTGATACGTTAAAGGCACAAGGCAGCTCAAGATCTTACTGCAAATGTTTAAAAATACAATAAAATGAAACTTGCTAATTATACATGGCATGATTTTCAATTTTTACTAAATTAAGAGCTGCTAGAAGCAGATTATTCTTCTTTCATGGGAGTTGCCTCATTTTTCTTTGGCTTCCACAGTAGGTCACAACAACAATAAAAATAGCCCTAGAAGTTTTTCCCTTATAAATGTAAGCAGATAATATCCAGTGCCATCTGCACCTTGACTACCACTAGGCACCTGGAGTTTCACTACCACCTGAAAGAGCAGATTGACACAGAAGAGATGACAAGCAGCTCACATCCAGTATTTGTCCCATATACTGGGGCTAAAAAACACAAGAGCAAGAAACACTCAAGCCCTTTTCCTAATAAAGGAAGATAAAATTGAAAGACAAAAGACAGACATGATTTGAGCAGGATTGAGTCAATACAATAAGGTAACCATGCCTAAAAGGAAACCACAGATGAGATAAAGCAAGTCTGATAGGGATCCCAATAATTTAAAAGCCTGGCCAAAACAGTTCCTGCTTAGGAAGTATGCTGGTTTAACAGTAAACTGTCAGGAGAAATGGACCCAGCACAAGAGGGATTAAAAGTCAGAATTACAATTTAATGAAAGGTATTACAATAGATACACTGACACAAAGAGAAAACTGCTTCAACTCACCAAAACCCAGCAGTATAACCCAGTGTCCTGGGGCACAAGCCCAAAGGGGGTTTGTTAGCCCTTGTGCTAAGACCCATGTGGTTCCCCCAAGTCCAAAGCAAAAGGAAGTAAAGAACCTGTTGGTGCAGATGATGGCTGGGCTCTGGTCGAGAGTGATGGTTTCCTCCTGTCGAGGTCCTGCTGCTCCTCCAGATCCAAGAAAGTCCCCGAGGTCTTCTTACCCCCCACTTATGTACCTTCAGGGAGCACCCAGTCCCTCCCCCAGGGCGGGGACTCACACAATGGGTGATTAACTCTGAGTCATGGGGTGTTGTTGAACCATTGATGGCCCATTAGCAGCCACGCCCCCTCAGGCTGGGTGTGAAGGTGCTAACAACTCCCTGGGCAGCTGCTGCAAATGGTCCATTGTTCTTGGGAAATGAATAGAGGGGGGTAGAATACATAGCTTTGATCACCCCCACACAGTGATAACTGGTCCCACCTGCTGAACTAGGACAGGAAGACATTTAGAAGCTGACAGAACAATTTTGACCTCATCTTTGCAAGGACAGACCAGACTACTTTTTTTAAGGATCTTAAATTTTTGACTGATCAAAAGATAGTTAAAAAAGCAATGAAATTTAGCAGTTTCTCAGTCTTGCACAACATTCTGGGCTAACACACCGCGGTCACTATTTATTACAAGGGGAGCCTGATCAGAATTTTGCAGAGCATCAAGTATGCAGTATCTGGGTATGCAACATTGCAGGATTAAAAGCTAATTCAGGTAACAGAACAGTTTTTGTATGTAAGTAGTCAGATCCCAACTCATTTTAGAGGTGCCATCTTTACACTTCACAAATATTGCTTGAGTCTGTTACATTTCTCCAGGATTATTCTACACCTCACTGCAGGAGGGCAGGGCTCTAATTTGAGCCTGGCCACACCTCTACATTGGACAATAAATCCACTAGGTTTTCCCCCTCACTCTTACAGAAGCCAGTTAATTGCATTCATAAAGAGAATATTCTCTTTCTGATGGGAAGAGTTAACCTTGCATCTGCTGACCCAGATGTCCTATGCAGAGAAACAGCAGTCATCTGCCTCAGACACATCAGTATTACAAAGCTCAGCAATGATGCAACGTCCCATGGTCAGGATACAGTCTGGATACAAGGTCAGATACAAGAGGAAATTCCCTACAACGCAGCTATTCACAAGCTATGTTCATAGAGCAATATAGCTATACACCTGCCCTTGTTCTCATGCTCTCAAGCAGCTGCTAGGGACCACTAGCTAGGGACTATAGCTAGAAAGATCTTTTTCTATGAACTACTGTGACCATTTTTATATAAATTTTATTTATTCAGTGCCCAAAACACCCTTACAGCCTCAAAACACTTCACAGCCAAGCCACATGCCTAGATAAGCCACACCTATTAGCATTCAACATACAGAAAAAACATGCTCATAGAAGGATTCTTCATTTAAATCAAGCACAAATTGATTATGCCACAGATCAGTGGTATGGAAGAACCACAATAAAGACCATCACTACTCCACTCTGTCCTCTCCCTAAACTATCCTTTCAGCATGTACCAGGCAAGGAGAGTTACTCCTACTCTATCTAGTTCTCTCAATAAGGTGTCAACATCACAGCTTAAATGAACAGGCAGTTTGATCTCACTGCAGCAAAAGTAGTCCCACCTCACAGTCACACCTTGACAGCTTCAGGGCAGGAAAAAAGGGCCAGTTCCAGTAAGACTCTACACTGTTTACAGGCAGTACACCACTGCATAGTAATGACAGCATTTAAAAGAAAACAATATAAAACAGTACTATGTGAATATTAAGCACCAATGACAACCCCAATGTACTGTAGTGATAGAAGCCTTTTGCTCTACTCAGTCTCATCCCACTGCACTTCTGAGACAACAACCCAATGGGTCATCTCAGCAACACCAAGGCACCTGACTAATAGTAAAGGCTGCAGCAAGAAGTCCCCAGAAGTAAGTCTGCCTGCTGGGCAAGAACAAATTGGTTTGGGAGTAAGTGGTGTGCACAAAAAGGGCTCGTGCTTCCTGGTCCCTCAAAAATCAGTCTTAGACCTTCTTCAAAATGTCACAATACTTGACAGTTTTATAACAGTTGTCCTGTTACCAACCTCATAAAAGACTCAAACAAGACATTATTACTTTTTATTAATTCGTATATAGGCTCAATTATACTCTCAAAAAAACAGGGCAAAGTCTCAGGATACATCAGGTCAGCAGAAGGTGATCCTGTATATATTGAAACACTCATTTCATACACGTGCTAGACAAAGAGGCCATATACACACACACCCCACACTCCCTGCTACAGGTAAGGCTGTCCCCAGCACAGCCACTGCTTGTGCCTTCCACTGCAAGCCCAGCCTCAGCAGCATTGCACGACGTGATGCAAGTGGAGCTTGCAGCTACACTGTAAGCCAAACATTACGTGATGAGTGGAGGTGAGGAGCGTTTCAGCCTAAATCAAAGTTGTCAAGCTCATCACACAAATGACACTACAAGAATCCCCCCAAGCAGAGGTATTTCAGCCTGTCCTGCAAGGAAGCACAGCAGAGGCTTTGTTACTCACCCGCTGGGCTGCTCTCTGCCTCTCCTCTTTAATGCTGGTCCTTTCCCTGGCCTCACTGGCTGCTTCCCTTTCCCTTTTGGCCAGCCGGAGCAACTCCTCTTGGACTAACGCCTGTTCTTGCTCATATCTGTGTGAGCACCAAAGGCAGAGAGAAGGTGATCAGAGGACTTCTGGCAACAAGGTCATGGCTTAACATGGACTGCCCCTGCCTACAGCCAAAATACAAAACCATATTCTATTTGACACAGAGTGGTCACAACCCTCTATTATCATTCGGTCACTTGTTACCTGGGATAAGAGAACGAACTCCACTTACCTCCTTTCAGGTAGTTGTAGAGAGCAATAAAGTCCCCCCGACCCTCCTTTATTCCAGGTTAAACACTCCAGCTCCCTCAGTTGCTCCTCATCAGACTTGTGCTCCAGTCCCTTCCCCAGCTCCATTGCCCTTCTCTGGACACGCTCCAGCACCTCAATGTGTGTCTTGTCATGTGGGACCCAAAACTGAACCCACAATTTAAGGTGTGGCCTCACCAGTGCCAAGTGCAAGGGGACAGTCACTGCCCTGATCCTGCTGGTCACACTATTTCTGGTATAAGTCAGGATGCCACTGGCCTTCTTGGCCACCTGGGCACCCACTGGCTCATGTTCAACTGCTGTCAAACATATGCTCATCACACTCAGACTGAAGTAAAACACATGTATGTACATATATATTTCAAAAGGAGCTAAACTATTGTCTTCAAGAACCTCACCTCCTGTACAGTTCCTGCTCTGCAGCAGAGTCACTTGACATTGGTGGATGGATTCCTAGAAGGAAGAACAGAAATCTGTGACAACTATAGTACAAAACAGTCCTTCATCACATCAAATTATTTTAGGAGAATTTCATATTATTCATCTAGAGAAAAAGAAGTCAAGAAAATTTAAGTTTCACAGATAGAAGTTTGAATTTATAAAATAGAGACAGCAACAGCATAATCTCCAACCAGGCACACTGAACAAGGTGTGATACAGAAGCTTCTAGGTAAGGATCTTAACTCCTCAAACCCTGATATATACTGAAACACAAGCATGGGTTTAGACATACTTGCCAACTCCTTCCTCTAGTTGCATTAAGTCTTCCCCTTGACCTCCTGCTTTCTTTGTAATTACAAGGAATCCCACAAGTGGAGATGAAATTATCTGAAGGAGTTCAGGCTGTCCATAAGGCTAATCTACATTCAGGAAAGATGTAGGCTAACAGCAAACGAATCCCTAAAAGCAAAGGCCTGGTTCTCTAACTTGATGGTACTCTGGATGCCTTAAACAAATTCACCCTGCTAATGTATCTCAACAAAGCATATTTGAGAACCAATAGAAATCAAATAGTTTTCTGACCTGTAAAGAAAGACAAGCTCAGAAAACAAGTTCTCATCATGCAATTAGCCAGCTGTACTTAGACAGACTACCCTTTCCTATGAGCTTCTTTCCAAGGAATAAAAAGCAGCATTTCTCCCACCCATCCACAATATACTCCTGGTGCATGCAGCACATGCAAAGAAAAATTTCTGCATTGCTTATCCCATGTTCATCTGAAATCCTAGAAGTGCTTAAAAAGTGATAAAGGCTAATCAAAGAGCTCCTTTCACAACGAGACAGTACTGAAAAATACAGGCACGATCTACAACATGCAGTGGCAGCAGTTCTGAGAGCTCTGTCAAAATAGTCAACAGACCCAACAGTACCTGTAGATTTGGGTTTCCCTTCTGCAGCCAGTGAAGATGGAGCTGTGCCATCAGATGCACGGGGAGATCTCTGGTTGTCCCTTTTACTTTGAGAGGATTCTTTCATTCGGTTCACTACATCTTCAGTGAGCTGAAACACACGTATGTGGGTAAGATGTTAGCCAGGTCACCTCTGGGTGTGTATTTCACTGTGAACGCTCCACATCTGTTAGTATCCACAGTACTACAAAAGTACTGAATTTTTAAAAATCATATTCTATCAGTAATAAAACTTCCAAACTACTGTCTGACCCTGAAGACTTCGCTAGACAATGACAGTCTTCCACAAATATTATCAAAGGTGGAAAGAAACACTAAACAAGTCAACACTTTGCACAGGGACAAATTTACTAGAAATGGAAGGAAAGGAACTAAATGGGTTCTAAGTCCATCTATCCATCTTTCTTCTTCCCCCATGCTTGCTAACCCAGCTCAGCATGGCAGAAATACTGCAAACCATATGGTAGAGAACAGCCACACAGCCCTCCCACTTAGGGCTACAAACCTAAGTCAGTGAGTGAGATCTCAACCTCATTCTCACTCACTGACTTGGGTTCACACACATGAAAAAGACAGAAAAGTTGACTCGAAGTTTTCCGGCAATTCAGTCCAAAAGGCTTCTCACAGCACTGTAACTATTGACCCCTTCCTCCTCCCAAGTTCAGAGGTTCTGGCTCCAGAACAAAACAAAGTGGGGCTGCTTCCCCGCCTTGGCTGGTCACAGCAGAAGACATACTTTCAGCTGTGCTAGTGTGACCCACCCTCACAGCATTTTTAACACCTTCATTTTACATTGTTATCATGCACCATTCCTGATTTTAAAGGCACAAATCCCTGCCTATATTCTATAAAGAGAACTCGGGCAAAGACAACTTTACATCTATCAAACACTCTAGTAAGGAGATTGGCACAGTCTTAGCTAACTTTAATCAAATAATTAGTCAAAATGGATTAAAAAAATAAGTAGCCACAGCAAAACACATCCTGCAAGCTCATTTCAGGCAGACTTTAGAGGAAAAAAACCACAAAAACATCAGGAAACGACAGCAATGAAAATGATGGTGGCATTAAAAAGTCCACCCAAATAATCAAAGAAAAGTCTTAACAGGGAAAGAAAACATTCCTTAATAACACCACCATTCTCACGGGCTTGTTTCCACGACACACACCTGTGAGTTTCCCATCAATTTCCCACTGTTCCCCCAGGAACACCTCGCTTTTCCCACGGTCTATTCCCTGCCGGTTCAGCCAGCGGCGCTTTGCCAAGGCTCTCGGTACCATTACAAGGGCAGCGCTGTCTCCCTGTGGATGCCCTCAGGGCCGGGCAGCACCTCCAGCACCAGGCTGCCCACAGTGCAGGGGGCAGGGGCAGAGCGGGCTCATCGCGCCGCGAGCAGGGAAGGAGGGCTCGGAGGGGACGCCAAGGGCCGGGCAGCCCNGCGGGGCACGCTGGGAGCTGTAGTCCGCGCCGCGGGGAACCGGCGGGGGTCGCCGCTGCCCTGCCGGTGTGCCCGCCCTCGGCACCGCCCTGCGAGCATCGCACTGCCCCGTGGCACCGCCAGGCACCCGCGCAGGGTTCCTTTACTGGGTCCAGGCTACGGGAGGATGGAAGCCAGACCACGTGTAGCCACACGGAAGACGTGCCTTCCGGGGTTATGTCCTGGCTCCGCGGGTGAGGAGCCGCGCAGATGGGATGCATCAGGGAGGATTCGCGGGCTCATGAGCACCCGGGGATATCCAAGGCAATTCCCCGTCGACAGCACCGGGACAAAGCATCCCCCAGCACAGCCAGGGAAGGGAATCCCTCATCCGCCTCCACACACAGGCCACTTCTCTCCGTCGTCCTTGAAGGAGCTCACCACACTACCACCACAGCTTACCTCGCGTGTCTCCGGTGATTAAAACCAAAATTACAGTCTAGAAGTTCTCGGCAGTTTTGCAGCAGCTGCTCTGGGGGCAGAGTTCCCCTCTGTTCCTTTCAGCTACCCTGTTCCAGCAAGACCTACGGACTGTGCCATTCCCTGCCATGACAGGCACGTGTGTGGGTCCTGCAAAGTCAGGACATTGCTGGTACAGTCCCCATGGCCAACCCCCAGCCTAAACCAAAGGAATGAGGAGATAATGTGACACACAAGCAGCTGGACCAAGAAATAACAGCTTTGGAACATGTCTTCCAGAAAAGCTTTATGCATTCCCAGAAATACAGACCAGTCAACAAAGCCTTGGTATCAACACACTACTTATCTACTCAACACACTACTTAGATACCCCTTAGTAGTGCATGGTAGCAGTTTTAACTGTTTCTTATTCTTCACTGCAGTTAATGTGGCAACCACAGCTTTGCCTCAGCATGGGGACTCTAGCCAGCATTAAGAGAATATTTGGGACTCTCTGCCCCCTAAGATATCCAGATGCTTCTAAAGCATGTTCCTGCAAGCAGGGGATATTTCTGTCAGTCACATATTACCTTGTATTCTGGGGACTTGGCCCATTGCTTGAGCTTCCTTTGATGTCCTCTCAGGGTTTCACAGACCTGTACCACTGCTCTTCCAGGCTGGTGGGTTCTCAACCATGTAATTACTCCTCCAGAAGTCTTTCCATACCTTTGATCATTTCTGCCATCCTTCCTTAGGCCCTTTTCAGGTGTAACTCCAGCCACATGGTTAACAATCATCTGCAAAGATCTAGGGGGGAGAGTAGGCAATGGCAAACAGAACTGCACATCACACCTATAGCTGTGCCTTCCTGTGATCTTCAAGAGCCCAAGGAAGCCCAACAGGGTCCATGACCTGTGGGACACTGATGGGGAAGCAGCCATGATAATGGTGGAGCTGTACTGTAACTTAAACACCTTTCCACCTGCACAGGAGCAGAGGATCCCACCCAAGTTAACTCCAGCAGCAGCACCTCCTAAGGCAATTCTCTCACAGCTTTCTGCAGGGAGCCTGGAAGGAGCTCCAAAAGGTCTTACTGTACAAGGGCATGACCCAATGCCAAGGCAGAAATGAAGCTCACCTGTACAGGCTGTGAAAGAGAACCAGAGGGGTACTGACCATTGCCAGCACACTGAGCTGTTACTCAACTGTCATGAAACCACAGAATCACATTCTCCCAGCAGCCAGATAATGTCCTGACACACAGGGTTTATTTCAAAGACCAGAATAAGAAATAAGCAAGAGTCATTTCCAACTTCCACATAAGCCTTTACCCAAGCAACACAGAAAAATTTCTTATAGCAAAGGCCCCAATGTCAGACATGCTCAGGACCAGCAAAATCTAGTTACTGAGGAGTCAAATGTTTCACAGCCAATAATTCAAATCTGGAGACCACTCTCTGCACAGTCATCAGCTGGCCTAGTAATAGCCTTTCAAGAGGGAAAAATCCATCTCTGACAAAATGACATCATGTTATTCCATTATTATCTGCAATATTTGTTCAGGATTTTTTTTTAAATCTGCAAGCTGATTTTTCTCCATAGTATGTCTCATTTGAGAAATAAAGTATGACTATTTATGCCAAACTTAATTTTATTTTACAAACAAAAATATACATTTATTCTATATTTTCTCTCTTTTTACCACCCACATACACACAACACACTTCTGCTTAAGAACCACTTTGAAAATGGCCCAAAACATTATATATACATAAATATACAACAGTAGGAAGATTGGTCCATGACCTAGTGCAGAAGCTCNCCCGCCCCTCCCAGCCCCGCTGCCCTCCACCCCCCGGCCCGCGCCGCCTCACCCTGATGCCCTGCAGCACGCGGACCCTGTCGCGCTCGTCCAGCCCGAAGGTGACCCTCCTGCCGCCGGCGCTGCTCTCGCTGCCCCCCATCCCGCCCGGGCTCCCCGCTCCCCGGGGCTCGCAGCGCCGCCGCCCCG